>NW_019014692.1:2856236-2868086 GCF_000150535.2 Carica papaya | reverse complement strand
CCACCTGCCGCATGTTCTTCTTGGATGTTTGGCACGTGGCGTGCATCCAACCCTTCTCCATAGTTCATTTCTTTTGCCCCTTTCACTTTCTAGAGATAGATTTTAAAGAAAGAAATAGAGAAGTTTCAGAGTGACAAAGAGGAAATTTTAGAGAAGTAAGAAAGAAGGAGAAAAAGTAGTAGTTTAAGGAGCTTGACTAAGGAGTGCTAGAGGTCCTTATTTTCCTTTCCTAATAACTTATTTGGCTTCGGTTTTGGTAAGGAATTCTTTAGTATTTTCTCTTATATTTCTATGTGCACTTTTTAGATAAATTATATTGGGATCTTGCTTGACTTGATGCATAATTACTATATTTGTTGATGCTTGGTTTATTTTAATATGAAATGTGAGTTGATACACATGAGGGTTACAAAAATATGGTTCTCAAATGCATATGGGGTTGGCCCTTTCCCTCACCTTTGGTAATGGTAAAGAGGGTTACTCTAGGAGCCCCAACTCTTAGGAATATCCCGATGGTTAAGTCTGGTAATATGGGCCTTGTGCTGAATATGTTAATGGACCCCATCAGGTTTTGGTTATATGATCATGAATGTGGGTCTTGGGTTGGATATGTCATTAAACCCCACTAGGTTTGGAACATGTGATCGATATGAAGACTGAATAAACAAGTGAAAAGAATGAAATTCCATTTAATTGTTATCCTTGAAGGGTTTTTGTCTCTCCCTGCTCTATGATCTGAAAAGATTGGTGAACCAACTCCCTATGAATAATGGTGTTCCTTATGTCGGGAGTGGATCCGCGATTGCATGTGTAGGAGCCATAGTGAGGACGTACTGCTGTGGTAATTAAATTATATTTGAAATGGATATTGAAATAGAATTGGTGTTTGCTTTGATGAGAGTGGATCCACGATGGTATATAGGGCCACAGTGGCAATATACAACCGTGGTAACTAGTTTATACCGATATGAAATGGAAATTGATTTTCATTCAAAGTGGTAGTTGCAGATCGTTCTATCCTCAGGAGATATATTTTTGAACTGCTTCACGCGAAGGTCGGTAAAAGACTTAAATAAAACACGACCATGATATGAATTGGTATTCTATGATGAATTTGTGTGATGGTTCTTCTGATTATTCGGAGACTAATGTGTATATTGTTTATTTGCTTTCTGTTGAATACCTGACAAATTTTCATATGCTTGATGTGACATAATACATATGAATATGATATTGACTATTTTCCTTTTTGGTATGGTTATATGATCTGTTCATTGGATTTTGTTAAGAAAAACAAAAGGGTTTTCTAAATACTTGAATATATTCATTTTGCAATAGTTCTTTAAGGTAAGAGGTTTATATGGAAATGTTGTTCATATTAATTACTTTCTAAACCTTAGTTGTGTGGTTTAAATATAGCTTCCCTTACTAAGTTTACATGGAACTCACCCCTAATCTGTGCCCCCAGATGATGTGGATAGTTGAGGAATTATTCCCCGCATTGCCTCTGAAAGCTTGTTTCGAACTATTTGCAAATCCTTAATGAATCTCTATAATATAATTTGAGTGCAATAGTTTAGTCTACACTCTGATGTAGTATTTTAAAAGAACTCTATCTTTTGTATTTTGATACTTAGGGTTGCTAATTTATGGCCTCTGATGTAAAATTAATCTTTAGATTACTTTGTAAGGGATTTTTATCTTCTGCTTCAATGATAAACTTGTTATTAAAACTCGTGACTACTTGGTAGTTGGCTCTCTTTTACTCTGTAAGTATAAGGGATGTTACACATCGCCCTTAAGGCGATGTCGAGGGCCCAGCCTGTACACATGGTGTGTCATTCAAAGCAATTCCTTTCATGCATGATTCAAAAATAAGACACTCAAAATCTGTCAAACATCATGCGATATGCAATTCTTAGAACAATGCCCATTTTATGCAAGAAAAAAAGCCAAATAAGCATACATTTCGTTATCTTTAAACAATTTCGAAGTCTAAAAAATATGATAGGATCCTTACCTAAACTTCAAAGCTTTTGGTTTTTAAAATGAGGTTGCTTACGAATTTTAAGAAGAAGGAAGGCTGCTCAGCAAATCATAGATTTTAGAAGGAATTTTTGACAATTAAGGAAAAGGAGAGCCTAAGAATGTGTTCTTAGGAATTTTAGTGAAAAACTGAATTCGAGCAAAGAAAATGAAGGCTTATTGTGCAAATGGGAAAGTTTATCGCTCTCCTTTGGCTCTGTCTCTCTCTCTTGCTCTTTCTCTTTAACTTTTTCTCTCTAACCTATCAGCCAAATGAAGAAGGAAAATGGAGAAAATGGGAGAGGAAAGGAGAAGGAAGGCTTTAAATAGCCAAAAAGAAAGGGGCATACATTATGCGATGTGGCGGTCAGCGACCAACAGTGTAGCGACATGACACGGTAGCATGCAACAATGTGACGTGTGCCAGGCAAATGAGACGAGCGGGCAGCTACAACATGTGATGGGACAACTAGCCAACAGGCATATGGCAGGCGCAGTAGGCATGCAACATGCACATGGCTGGTGAACGCGATATGCGTAGGTACACAAGCGTGCAATGCGACATGCATAGGTGCGCGCTGTGATGGGATGTGCTACACATGTGTGCGCGCAATGTGACGAGCATACAATGCGCAAGCATGACGTGACATGCATGCAGGCATACAGGCATGCGGATAGGACATGTGTGCTACACGTTCGTTTAGGTTCCCCCCTTGGCTTGCTTGTGTGTCCGATTTATTTTTTTGTTGTTTTTATTTTTAACAATTTTTAAACATATTTTTAGGCAAAAACGACTACATAAAATACGTCTAAATAATTTCAACACCAAATTTAAAGTAAATTTAAACGAGCTTTAAAAGGTTCAGGGGTGTCACATCCTCCCCTCCTTAAAAAAAATTGGTCATCCAAATTTATAAATTTTAAAACAATTCGGGATCTGTATCTCCCTTTTCTTCTTCGAGTTCCCACATGTCTTCATTAGGGGTATGGATTTCCATAACACCTTAACCATCGGAATCCTCCTATTCCTCATAAATTTCTCCTCTCAAGCAAGGATCTCGACAGGATACTTCACGTAGGACATGCCAAAATTAACTAGGACTCGCTGGTGTGGAATGATGTAAGAAGGATCGTGGTGATATGTACAGAGCATAGAGACATGGAAGACATCATGTAGACCCATAAGTTCGGGTGCTAATGCAATGCGGTAACCTATGGGACCAGCACATTCTAGTATCTCGAAAGGTCTTATAGAACGAGGACTTAGTTTTCTCTCTTTCTATACTGCATTCTCCCATTGTACAAAAAGAGCTTGAGAAAAATATTATCTACAACAAATTCCAAATCCTTCCTTCGATTGTCAGTGTTGCTCTTTTTTCGACTCTAGGTGGTGATGAGATTTTTGCAAATGGTGGCAACCTTATCTATCATTTCCTAAATGAGATCCATTCCCTGAAGATGTCTGTTCTCAACTTCATTCCAATAAGTAGGTGATCGGCATGACCTACCATAAAGGACTTCATATGGAGCCATAACCAAGACTGGAATGATTGCTGTTGGTCTAAGTAAACTCCACTAAGGGTATATATTGGTCCCAACTACCACCAAAATCCAGTACACAGGCTTGTAGCATGTCCTCTAGCATTTGAATGGTTCATTTATATTGGCCATCAATTGTTAGATGGTACACAGTGGTGAATTAAATACTAGAGCTAAGAGCTTCTTGAAAGCTTTCCTAAAATTTAGAAGTAAAATGAGGATCCATGTCGAACACCATGGAAATTGGAATACCATAGAGCCTAATAATCTTCTTGAAATACAAATAAGTTAATTTGCTAGTTGAATCAGTAATCTTGACTGCAAGAAATTGAGCTGATTTGTTCAGTCTATCAACAATGACGTAAATAGTGTTATGATATGAACTAGTCCTAGGTAATCCCATGATAAAGTCCATAGTCCCATGCTCCCATTTCTATTTTGGGATGGGAAGACTCTGCAGCAGACCACTAGGTCTCTGATGTTCTGCTTTGACTTGTTGGTAAGTGAGACATCTAGAAACAAAGTTGACTATATCCTTCTTCATACCAGACCACCAGAAACAACGATTCAAATCCTGATACATCTACGTGCTTCCTTGGTGGATAAACAACTTAGATGCATGAGCTTCCTTGATAATATTATACCTGAGCTTGGGGCCATTAGGCACCCACATTCGATCTCAGGATCTGAAGATTCCATCGTCAGTCATTCTAAAGTCATGAGGTTCTTTTGACATAAACTGGTTTATTTTTTTCAAAATCTCAAAATTCATAGTCTGAGCTTCCCAAATTCTCTGTATGAGAGTATGCTAGATCTGAATTTGGGTAAGGTACACACCCTCACCATAATGTTTAAATCAGAGACCTTGAGTCATCTCAAACATCCTCCAACCAGAAACCATCATCTGTGCTGATAATGGTATATTTTATATACAACTAAGATTGTTTTTACTTTAGTTTTTATTACTTTTGAGTAATTCTCGTTAGTGTTTCATTTAATTTTAGTTTGTTTAGTCACTTTAGTTTATTTTATGAATTTAAGGTAATTTTGGGAAAATTTGCAAAGTTTTGGATGAAGGCACGAAAAAGGCAGAAACCTGCATTGGCAGCTGCATGCTCATATAGGTGGTGATGCACATCAGTCCTGAAGTCTCTCTCTACACAGAATTTGAAGACAGAAATCTGCATGGGCAGGTGCATGGTCATGCAAATGGTCATGTGGGAAAGGATTTTTAGTATATGGCTTAGGACATATTATTAGTATTTTGGTAGCACTCTTTTAATTGAGAGATTGTTCTGAGTTAAGGTTTTTCTTCTTCTTCTTCCTGAACGACTCAAACGTCCATTGGAGAGAAGATTAAGCTCAAGATGAAGACACAATACTGAGTTTGATTTCATTTTACTATGTTTTTTTTTAGTTTCAATTTTTGTTTTCTCCATTTAATTATGAAGTAGATTACTTTTGTTAGGAAAAATGTGAACCTTAAACTATGATGGGTATTGATTTTGATTAATGATATATGAGTTAGTTTTATGAAAACTCATTGAGTTTAATGCTTGTATGGATATTTTTTTGATTGAATTCCTTAATAATGTATCGAATAAAGAAGTTAGGGTTTTCAACTGATGGGATTTTAATGCACGATTATTAGGATTTTGTATAACAGTTTTAATAACAGATTTATTCGAATAGATAATCTGAAATTGACTTACGACATGTATTCGTGTTCCTGAATAAGGTCGAATAATTGGGTTAGTTATATGCAGATTTCTATGGAAGTGTCTGAATAAGAGTTTCCTTTAAATATGAAAGATTATGTCCTTGAATAAGGTTAACTAGGTTTTAGAATTAACTTGCCAATCTTAACTCAGATTTTGTTATCGATATTGATATCTACACAAGTTTAGGGGGATTGTGGACCTTATCGTCATTTTATTGATTCATTTATTTTAATTTACTATGTTATTCAATTCTCTACAATCTTATTTAGTTTTATATTTTACTTTAATTTTCTCTTATTCAATTATTACTTCTCAAATAACAGTTTTCAATATAATAATTGATTCATAAAATTTGGTCATCGTGAGATGATATTCGTATTCTCATATCTATATTACTAATAATACGACTAGTACACTAACTAGTATTGTTTAGGAAGTTTCCAGGGACCAAAGATTTATTTAAAAATTATCATATTGTTATTAGTTGTTAATTTTAGATTTTTAATTTTTTTTTAAATTATTTCTCTTTTGTTTCAAGTTTTGCTAGTGTATGACTAGAAATTTTGAGGAGTCACTAGCAAAATTTGATCCAGATAAACAAACTTCCCATTCAAGAAAAAGACCTAACCGTAAACTCAACATGCCAAAAAATTAAAATAATCTTCTTGAAGGAGGTGAGGACAATAATGGTGCTAGAGGTGCTCAACCAATTCGCACCATGAGAGACTATGCCATGCCACCATTGAAAGGCACACGTCTGAGCATTTTGAGACCTACTGTTCAAGCTAACAACTTTAAGGTCAAGCCAGCAATACTATAGTTGATCCAGCATACTTATTAATTTGGAGGATTTCCTAGTGAAGATCCATACCAACACATAGCTAGTTTCCTCCAAATTTGTTATACTTTCAAGCATAATGGAGGTTACTAAATTTTCACAGGGAGATTTAGAGATCCTATATGAGGCATGGGAGAGATACATGGATATGTTAAGAAGATGTCCTTAAGAAGAATTCTCTATTTGGAGGGAAGTACAAACCTTCTATAATGAAATTAATTGCCAAGTAAGAAGAATGATAGACGCTTCATGTAGAGGTTCAATATATATGAAGTCACCAGAAGAAGTTTATGAATTGATAGAGGAGATGCTTGCCAACTCAAGTGAATGGCCTACTAAAAGATAATTTATAAAGAAGGCAATTGGAATTTATAATATAGATGTTTTTACACCATTAACAACTCATATGGAACCATTGAATAAGAATCTACAAGGACTGTAACTGCAATACTCAGCTGTAGTGGCAGTTGGTTGTTATTCTTGTGGAGGAGGGCACTCAAATCAAGAGTGCCAAGCAGGTAATACATTTTCTGCTAATAATGTGCTTAGACAAGCTAACTTTGTTAATTATTTTCGCAGGCAAAATGATCTTTTCAGCAATACTTACAATCCTAGTTGGAGAAATCACCCAAATTTCTCATGAAACAACAATAATAATCAAGGGAAATAACCACCACAAGGATTCCAACCTCAACAACATCCTCCACCACAAGAAAGGAGATCTAACTTAGAGGAGCTAATGACAAGGTTCATTAACTCTACTGAAGTAAGGTTACAAAATCATGAGGCTTTCATGAATAATTTAAAGACACATATTGGACAGCTTGCCAATACTATTACTGGTCAAACTCAAGGGTCATTACCAAGTAACTTAGAGACTAATCGCAATGAGATATCAAGGTAATTACACTCAAAGATGGGAAGGTTTTGAAGGAGTCAAAGCAAAAGGTAAGAATTGATAAGGTAATTCAATCAAACCCAGTTGAGGTAAGTGTGGAAAAGCAAGGTAAGAAAAATACTAACTCTACAATTCTCAATTCAAATTCTAGTGTAGATGTTAATAAGTTTCCTTACCTAGATAGAATTAGGAATGAAAAGAATGATGCTAAGTTTGCTAGATTTTTAGAGATCTTTAAGAAATTATAGATTAAGATTTCATTTGTTGAGGCTTTAATGCAGATGCCATAATATGCAAAATTCTTGAGGATATCCTTTCTAATAAGATAAAGATTGAGGAATATGGCATGGTAATGCTTACTGAAGAGTGTAGTGTTATTATACAAAGTAAGTTGTCTATAAAGCTTAAGGATCCAAGGAGTTTTTCTGTACCTTGTGAACTAGGAAAAGTTTAATTTAAAGATGCACTATGTGATTTGGGTTCTAGTATTAACCTAGTGCCATTATTTATTTGTAGGAGACTCAACCTTGGGGAGATGAAGGAGACACGCATGGTTTTGTAGTTAATAGATAAATCATCTAAAAGACCTGTGGGAATCATTAAAGACATTTTGGTAAAAGTAGGAGAGTTTATTTTCCCTGTAGATTTTGTTATACTTGATATGGATATTGAGTTTGAATTATCATTGATTCTAGGTGGACCATTCTTAGCCACAGTTGGAGCATTAATAGATGTAAAGAATGGTAAATTAACCCTTAGGTTCAATAAGGAGGAGATAGTCTTTGATATCAAGAAGGTAATAAAAAATCCTTCTATTAGTTTAGATGATATGTGTTGTGCAATTGATATTATTGATGAGTGTGTAGATTAATAACAACAAGCCATTCTAATGGATGATAACTAAGAGAGATGTCTCATGCTATCATGCAAAACTGAAGATGAGGATCCTGACTTGAAAAAGGAAGTGATAGAATTGGAAAGTGAATCTCTATCAAAAGTTGTGCTAGGAACAAAGGAGGAGCCATATGTGGAGACAACAAAAATGGAGCTTAAGCCATATTTTGAAGGGTGATTCAATCCAGCAGCCAAAGCCTTCAAATTGAGAGACTGAGCTTCAAAAGAAAGTCAAGCTAATGACTATAACTTAGAACTACTTCTCTACCCTTATATTTAATTATGTCTTTTCTTAGTTTTTAATTTTTAAGAGCAATTATTCGTTGATTGTAATATATTTAGTCAATTTTAAGCGGTATGTTTTGGTTTAACCATGAGGTCGTTTCTTAGATCTATCTCATGAGATAGTCTAAGTAATTTTTTTTTTCATCACTTTGCAGGATTTTGGAGGTTCTAGACATGACAAACAACAGATTGTAGCAAGATGCATGAGCATCAGTATGGTCTTGCAGTTGCTCATGCACAATTGACTTAACTGGAAAAAGGGGACAACAAGGTGCATGAGCATCTGCATGGTCATCCATGCAGTTATGCAAAAAAAAAAAAAAACAACAACAACATTGAAAACAAAAAGAACCTTAACTCTTCTTTTCTATTTTATCCTTTGCAGCCAACAACAACCGCTGTTAGCCAATCTGACTATTGTCCACCAGCACCTCATAAAAATTTTTAAGGGATATTCTATACTTTTATGCTTGAATCTTTGTTATCTCCTTTGACTACTCTTCTTAGCATTGAGGACAACACTTATTCTAAAAATGTGGGGTGGGGTAATTGAAATTTTTTTGAATCCATGCATACTTAGCATTTTGCTTGTCAAGCTTGAGCTTGTTGTTGAATTATTGAACTTAAGTATTGGAGAATTTTGATGTCATAGTTAAAATCCTTTATTTTAATCTTGTAGGTCCAGTACATTTCATAGATTTTGTCTTTATTCTAAGTGACTTAAATTTTCTAGAAGCTTTTGAATTTCTTGCATTATATTAATATAGGGATTAACCTTGTGAATGTTGTAAGTAGTATTAGTTCTGCTTTTTACTAACTTTTGTGTTTCTTATAACTTCTTAGTTATCCTTATTTTCTCATAAAGAAAAATAAGTAAAAAAAAAAAGCACCATAACAAGTTACCCATTAATCACACAATTTTACACCACCAATTAGTATAACTTAGCGGTTCGGCACTATGTTAGCTTAACCAGAGGTATCAAGTTTGGGCTGCAGGAACGCAGTTACCTTTGGTAGGGAGAGCTTACTCCTTAGTGGACCGATTTGGCTCGAAAAATAAAATGGTGGTTATGAGTAGAGCTAATAGCAAATAAAATAAACAAGGCTGAGTTATTCCTACTAGGGCATCCACGACTACATTACCCTTACCTGGGTAGTATAAGATCTTGCAGTCGTAGTCCTTCAAGAGCTCGACCCAACGTCTTTATCTCATGTTCAATTTCCTCTGGGAGAATAAGTACTTCAAACTTTTTTTATCAGGGTAGATCTCAAAAGTTTGATTGTACAAATAGTGACGCCATATTTTGGGGGCAAAGACTTTAGCGGCAAGATCAAGGTCGTGAGTGGGATAGTTCTGTTCATGTGGCTTCAATTGCTTGGAATCATTAGCAACAAACCAACCATGCTGCATGAGTACACATCCCAAGCCAACATCAAATGCATCACAATAAACTTGAAACTGACCAGTATTGTCAAGAAGAATCAACATTAAGGTGGTGGTAAGTCGACACTTGAGTTCGATAAAAATTTCTTCATAACTGGGGTCCTAGTAGAAAACAATATTCTTCCTAGTGAGGTGGGTCAAAGGAGTGACAATGTAGCCAAAACCTTCTATGAAGTGACGATAATGTCCCATCAAGCCCAAAGAGTTATGGAGATCAGTGACATTAATTGGCTAACTCCAATTAATCACTATCTCAACCTTTGAGGTGTCCACAGAAACACCATCACTAGAAACAACATGACCAAGGAAAAAGATCTAATCCAACTAGACGGAGCACTTACTGAACTTGGCATAAAGCCTATGTTGTCCAAGAGTTCTCAGAACCTAAGTTAGGTGGACAACTTGCTCTTGATGGTCCTTGAAATATATTAGTATGTCATTGATAAAAACAATGGTGTATTGATCTGATGCAGGCTTGAAAATCTAGTTCACGGGGTCCATGAATATCGTAGGAGCATTAGTTAACCCGAATAGGATAACCCTGAATGCAAAATAGCCATACCTACAGTGGAGTACCCTCTTGGAATGTCTTTGACTCAAACTCTCAACTGGTGATAGTTTGACCAGAGATCAATCTTAGAGAAGACTGATGCACCTTGTAGCTAGTCAAACAAGTCATCAATACGGGACAAAGGACACTTGTTCTTGATTGTCTCCTGGTTGAGCTCCCTCTAATCAATACCAATATGATAATTCCATCCTTTTTCTTGGCAAATAAGATTAGAGCACCCCATGGAGAATGACTAGTCTAATAAAGCTCTTTTCTCTTAGTGCTGCAATTTAACGACCCAACTTCTGAAGTTCCGCTCGGCCCATCCGATAAGTGACTTTAAAAATGGGTTGTGTCCTTGAAACTAGGTCAATAGAGAGCTCGATCTCTTGCCTTAGTGGCAGAACTGAAAGCTCCTCGAAAAAAGAAACATCTAGGAAGTCACAGACGATAGGAGTTGTCTACAATGAGTTTTTAGGATCCATATGCCTATGCACCAAAGACGTTAGAAAAATAGATAGCTTACTTAAAAATATTTTCCATGTATTTCATATAAAATGTTAAACACATTTAAAATTTTAAACATTCAAAATTTCATCCATGAAATATTTATTTATACAAACTAATTTTCTGTTTGTCGTTGTTCTAAGATTGTTTCTTCTTAGGGTGACAGAGGGTTACAATTTTATCACAACAGTCAATAATGGCACGATACGCCTATACCAGTCCATGCCCAAAATAGTGTCAAAATTAGGAAAATCTAAGAGTATAAGATCTATAGTTAATTCTTTACCTAAAACCTTCACCTCACAATCTCGATACACTACATGGGCTTTTAGAAGTCCTCTAGATTGTGTCTCTACAATTAAGGTTTGTCCTAAGGGTTCAGACTTGACTATCAAATTTATAAGATACAAAGGAGTGGGTGGCACCAGTATCAATAAAAGCACGAGCAGTGGAATTTTGAATAGAAAGCATACATTAAATGATAACAAGCATCACCACAGCACCAAACTTGTTGAGGTGGAAGACTCTTCCTTTAGCAACGGGTCTAGCAGCGTCCTGAGGTTTCTGGGAACAGTCCTTCATGAAATGTTGTGTACTCCTGCATTTGTAGCAGGCATTGTTCAATTTGTAGTATAGTTGGTTAATATCATCTCAACCACAGTGCTCGCATGCTTGAGCAAGCTAAGACGGATTACTAGGAGGTGGAGGTGGGGCAACCATCGGAGTAGGGGCCACTCTAGGTCACATGTCAACATGACCTTGGTCATTCTACTTCTTCTTTTGTTGGTGTTGGATTCTCGCATAATGGATGTCTTAGTAATAGGCAGCAAGAAGTTCTTCAGTAAATTAGATATGCTCGAGAGCTTCAGAATAGGTCTTTGGCCTTATCATGGCCACTCGGTCAAGGACATTGGCTTTTAGACCCTTGAAAAAATTTTGTGCATTCTTATTCTCTGTGACTATGATCTCCAGGGCAAATCTAGATAGCTTAATGAATTTATAGGCGTACTAGCTCATCGTCATGCTTTCTTAACGCAAGTCTTGAAATTCTTCTTCTTTTTTCTCCCGAACATAGACTGAAAGAAGCTCTTAAAAAAGGCATTGATAAACGGATCCCAAGTAATCGGTGTAGGCAGGGTGTCTTTATTG
>NW_019014692.1:2831202-2841817 GCF_000150535.2 Carica papaya | reverse complement strand
AAAGGGGTCTGTATTTATAAAAAATAGGGACCATTGGATTTGCACCAAATGGTGAAATCCGGTGAGGAGAGAGAGTGTTGAGTGGAAGAGAAGTGATTTGACACGATGTGATGGCAGTATGAAAAACAAAGGAAGAATTCCACCACCGGCGGCAGCTCTCACCCAAGGCGTCGACACACCACCCAAGGCAATATACGACGCCCAAGGGGAAGCGGCACACTGCTCAAGGCAGTAGTGCGCCTCAACTAGGCCGGCCACGTGCTGCAGGCCTAGCCTGCAGGCACCGGCCTACCTTGCTGTGCAGAAGAGATAGCATGCACTCGCGTAAGCCCAGGCGCATAGGCCTAGCTGCACGAGCCTACTGCGCGGACAGCATGTGCACACGGTGCGTTGCCTGGCCCTGTCCACGCACGATGTGACACGCATGGATTGGACTGTCAGAATGCAATGTGACGTGCATGCAGACCGGCCCTTTTCCCCCCGTGGATGGGATGTTCGCATTGTGCCTGGTCACGCATGCACGCACCCATACATCATGAGAAAATAAAATAAAAATAAAATAAAAGTAAAATAAAGATAAAATAACAAGATCTTAATAGTTTAAAATTATAAATTTAGATCACAAATTACGATATAAAGCTATGGAATAAATTTAAATGAGTTCAGGTGGCCTTAAGGCCCGAATAAATAGGGGTTTTTAAATACAAATTTAGTGCGGTGGTGAGTGAGGTGTTATATCTCCCCCACCTTGAAAAATTTGGTCTCCCAAATTTGCCAAATTTTGTTTTGAATAGGTCTGGGAACTTCTATCTCATCTTGTTTTCCAACTCCCACGCTGCCTCTTCCGGAGTGTGGTGCTGCCACTACACCTTCACCATGGGGATCGTCTTGTGTGTAAAACTTTGTCAGTCCATTCAAGAATTTCTACAAGGAGTTTCTTGTAAGTCATATCGGCTTGTACCTGTATCTCATCGTGACATTATATGAGAAGGATCAGGGTGGTACCTTTTGAGTATAAAGACATGGAAAATATCCTGTAGACCTGCAAACTCTTGAAGCAGAGTAAGGTAGTACACTATGGGTCCAATACACTCCACGATCTGAAGAGGTCCCACATCACGGGGGCTCAACTTCTCTCTTTTAACGAACTATATTTTTTCTTTATAAGAAAAAGTCTTAAGGAAGACTTGGTCTCCAATAACGAATTCCAGGGGTCTTCTACGATTATCAGCATAACTTTTCTGGCGACTCTGAGCAGTAGCAGAGTTCCTATAGATGATCGCAACCTTTACAATAGTCTCCTGGATGAAGTCTGGTCCCAAATGATGCTAGTTTTTGACTTCGCTCCAGCAAGTGGGAGAACGGTAGGGCCTACTGTACAGGACTTATATGGAGCCATGTCGATGATGGAATGATAACTGTTATTATAAACAAATTTATACAAGTGAAGATACTCATACTAGTTATCGCCAAAGTCGAGGATGCAAGCGTGCAATCTCTTCCAACGTCTGGATAGTGCGTTCAGACTGACCATTAGTTTTGGGATGATAAGCAGTGCTGATGTACAATCTAGACCCAAGTACTTCTTAAAAGCTGTCTCAAAAGTGGGAGGTGAATCGAGGGTCTCGATCGGACACAATGGATGAGGGAATACCATGGCATTGAATAATTTCATCGACATAAAGGCAAGCTAATTTACTGGTGGAATCAGTGGTCCTGATGGGCAGGAAATGAGCAATCTTTGTTAGTCTGTCAACGATGAACCAAATAGCATTACAACTAGAACAGGTCCTGGGTAGTCTGGTGATAAAATCAATAGTTACATGCTCCCACTTTCATTCCAAAATCGGGAGGCCATATAACAAATTGTCGGGTCTCTAGTGTTCTCCCTTAACTCGCTAACAAGTAAGGCATCAGGAGACATAGTCAACGATGTCCTTCATTCCCCACCACCAATATTGACACTTTAGGTCTCAGTACATCTTGGTACTCCCAGGGTGGATGGACAGTTTGTAGGCATGGGCAACCTTGAGAACATTCATCCTAACAGCAATAGGGACCTAAATTTGGTCTAAAAATATACACAACCCATCATCTGAGAGCCTAAAATTAGGAAATTCGTCAGAAGAGAACTTGCTCAAATTTTTGGTGATTTCTTGGTCTGTAGACTAAGCTTCCTAAATCTTCATGAAAATATCAGGCAAAGCTCATATCTGAGTGAGATATGTTCTGTTGTTATAGTTGTTGAGGTGGAGTGCCTACATAGCATCTACTAACTTCCAACTGGAAGCCATGGTTTGGGCTAAAATAACAGATTTCTTTTGGCTCAGTGCATCAGCGACTATATTTTCTCTATCGAGATGGTAGATGGTCCATCCAACATTTCTGTCTCATGTTTAACTCCCTCTACAAAAAGATGTACTTTAAACTTTTATGGTCAGTATAAATTTCAAAGGTCTGACCAAACAAGTAATGACATCATATCTTCAAGGTGAAGATAATGGTCGCTAACTTCAGGTTGTGAGTAGGGTACTTTCACTCATGGGGTTTCAACTGTCTGGATCCATAAGCGACTACTCTATAATGCTGCATCAAAACGCATCCCAAGATAATATGAGATGCATCGTAGTAGACCTAAAATCTTCAGTGTTGTCGAGGAAGATCAACACTAGAGTAGAGGTAAGACGATGCTCTAATTCTATAAAGCTTTAACTACATTTATAATCTTAGATAAAAGGTACGCCCTTTCGAGTGAGTCGAGTCAACGGAGTAGCAATCTTAAAAAATCTGTCGATGAATCGTCGGTAGTAACTTGCCAAGCGAAGGAAACTACGTACCTCAGCTACATTGGTGGACGGGTTTTAGTTGATCACCGTTTCAACTTTGACCAGATCTACGAAAACTCCTTCACTTGAAATCACATGACCAAGAAAAGAAACTCGATCCAACCAAAAGGAATATTTGCTAAGTTTAGTAAACAGTTGGTTCCAACGAAATGTCTTCAGCACTTCAAATAGGTGGATTGCATGTTCTTTCAGGCTCTTAGAGTATATTAGGATGTCATCAATGAATATGATGATGTACTAATCCAGTGCATGCCAAAAAACTCTATTCATAAGATCCATGAAGGCAATAGGGGCATTAGTTAACCTGAACGGCATCACCTTAAACTCGTACAGTCTGTATCTACACCAAAAAGAAATCTTCAAAAAATTTTCTTCTTTGACTCTCAACTGGTAGTATCCCAATCTGAGGTCAATCTTGGAGAAGACAGTGGCTCCTGCAATCGATTGAAAAGATCATCAATTCAAGGTAGGGGATACTTATTTTTTTATTATTACTCGATTGAGTTCTTGGTAGTCTATGCATAGTCTGAGGGAGCTGTCCTTCTTATTCATAAATAACACCAGAGCGCCCCAAGGGGAGTGACTAGGGCAAATAGACTTCTAGCCAAAAAGCTCAAAAAGTTCGTTTTCCAGTTCTACGAGCTCAACCTGACTCATGCAATATGCAGGTTTTTAGATTAATTATGTTACAGGAATCAGTTTAATAGAAAACTTTATCTCTCGCGATGGAGGTAGACTAGGTAATTTGACAAGAAAAACTTTCAGAAAGTTGCAAACAATGGGAATGGAATACACAACAAGATCAGCATCCATATTCCTGTTTATTCAATTGTTAGGGAAAAAAATAGATTTTTATTTCTTTTTCAAAGTTCGCAAGGTTACAACTTTTTTCACAATCAATAATTGCCCTATATTTTTCTAACCAATCCATTCCTATAATAACGTTAAACTCTAAGAAATCTAAAAGTATTAAGTCTACAAATACTTTTATTTCTGAAGCTTTTATATTACAATATTTATACACACAATGAGCTTCTAATAATTCCCTAGAGGGAGTCTTTAATATTAATATTTCTTTTAAAGGTCCGAGCCTAACCTCTAATTTACAAGTAAATGTACAAGAGGTAAAAAGATGGGTAGAAAATGTATCGATCAAAGCCTTGACAAAAGTATCATGAATTGAAAGCATACCCTGGATAAGGATAGGAGTGGAGAGGGCACCAGTATCATCTAGGTGGTACACATGACCATGGGCTACAGGTATGGCCACGTCCTTTGGCTATTGAGGGTAGTTCTTTATAAGGTGTTGGGTGCTTCCGCACCGATAGCAGACATGATTGATACGTTGACAAGGTAACTCACCATATAAGCAACCACAATGCTGACATAGTTGGGAAGGTCGAGTAAGCTGTCTAATAGGTGGAGGTAGAGCACGGGGAAGGACAACTCGGTTCGTTTGTCGGGGTGTCTACTTACTAGGTTAGGTAATCTTCTTCTAAACTGTTGGAGTTATTGTTGTTGGGTACGGACTCAAGTAATGCGTTGGTGCCTAGCCGAGATGAGATCTTCAGCCAATTGAGCATGTTCTAGTGCCTCGGCATATGGGTTGAGTCTCAACATCGTAACCCGTTCATGGATATCAGTATGAAGGCCTTTCAAACGATTTTGGGGGGTGACCATTAGAGGAGCAAACCTAGACAGTTTGACAAATTGGGCTGCATATTGGGCAATCGTCATATATCCTTGGCGGAGGTCTAGAAATTCCTTTTTCTTATTCTCTCGGGCATAGGTTGGAAAAAAGTTATCAAAGAATACATGCATAAAAGATTTCCAAGTGATAGGGGTAGGCTGGACTTCCTTCTTAGGTCACCACCATTGTTCTGTTTCACCAATCAGCATAAAGGCTGCTAGGGGAACCTTATGTTCCTCAGTTAGATCTAGGATAGAGAAAAGCTTCTCTATCTGCAGGATCTAGGCTTCGGCTACTAAGGGGTCAGGGCCACTTCTAAAGTGTGGTGGGTTAAGCTTCTTAAACTCTGCTATGTTGTGAGAGATAGACCTCTCAGCTGTTTGGTACTCCAGGGTAGGGTGTTGATAAGGGTTGGCTTAGTTTTATCCTACAGCTGCGGTCAATCAATGGATAGCTTGGAAGAGTTCGGTAAACTTGGCTCTAGTTGAAGGGTCCTAGGCCATGGTCTTTTGGTACGTTCCACGGAAGGTCTCCTTTATATTATTCCTACAAAAGAAAGAAAGACACGAGTTAGTGATCTAGTTTTGGAAAAATGACTTTATTTCCCTAGATATCGTAAGGATCTTTCTACCTACAGCCTCAGTTGTAAGGGATTTGGTCTGCATAACTGCTCTCATACCATCTGGGATATCCCCAATACAAATTAAGGCATAAGGGTGCCAGATACAGAAACGAATTACACGTGTTTGACAAAAATTGTATGCAGCAGAGCAAATTATTACAAATCTCTTACCATAATATACGAGTTTAAATTACACATATATATAATTGAGATCAGAAGTGGCAAAATACAAAATATCAAAATACAGAAAGGCTGCTTCTTTCTCTATGCGATTGGGCTCATCAGAGTGAGGGACAAGTCATGCACTCAAGGTTTATGGATCCACGGGATCCTCATAAACTTCAAGGGGTTAGTCAGCGGTTGGTTCTTCACTATCTTCCCCATTTTGGAGGGCATGGAAAAAGTGACTTTCATATACTCAATAAAAAAATAATATTTAAATAACATCGTAAGATTTTAAAAGTGAATAATTATGTCATTAATACTTACCATCAGGTCACATCAAGATCCTATCTTACATTTATTAAAGGAAACATCAAATCCGTCATATCATAGTCACAATAATCAAATCAAAATCATACTTAACAAAAGAAAAAATAAAACAAATCATGAAATGCTTAGATTTTTGTGTCATACTTTGCGAAGTTGTTCTGACTTCCATCTCTGAGGATAGATACAGATTTTCGACTACCCATGTGGAATGACCAAATCAGATATATAACAGCAATTTGCTCAGGCACATTTCTGGCTTGCCAAACTATTGTATAATCTATGACCATGACCATACCAACCACAGTGATCCTATCAGATATTCTATAACTATGATAGTACTTAGCCAAAAGCGACCGCTAACAGATATTTGTGTCTCCTCTCTTGTCAGAGAGTATGGCATCATCATCCATAGGGAGTGGTCCTCTTACATCTTTCCAAACCAGATAGGAAAGGAAAAAATAGATATCCCTTAGAGATAAAAAGCCTAATGAAACACTTGATGCATTATGCATGTTAATACAGATACATATATATTTTAGACCATTTAGGCTCATTCCCCTTCTCTTTTTTTTTATAAATATTTCATAAAATTATCATCGAATTCATGTTACTTAATTTACATGCAAACCATCAAGTATTTATAAAATCACATAGCATATTTGAAATCAAGAACAAATCACTTATTAAACATAAAACATGCAAAACACAAAACACAAAACTTTATAATTTTATTTTCTCCAAGTATTCCTTAAGATGTTTAAAGAAATACTAAATTTCTTACCAAAATTTTGAAATTTTCCTACACTTTTCTTCTTCTTCTTTTCTCCTTCTCTTTTTAGATCACTTCCTCTCTCTCTAAGATCTTGGAAGATGGAAGAATAAAATGGAAGTGATGAGGAAAAATAGAAGAAAGGGGTCTGTATTTATAGAAAATGGGGACCGTTGGATTTACACCAATTGGCAAAATTCAGTGAAGAGAGAGAGTGTTGAGTGGAAGAGGAGTGATTTAATGCAACACAATGATAAGACAAAAAATGGAGGAAGGATTCCTCCACCAATGGCGGCTCTTCATCAAAGGCGGTGACACACTGCCCAAAGCGGTGCATGGTGCTCAAGGGGCAACGACACACTACCCAAGGTGGTAGTCCGCCTTAACTAGGTCAGCTGCGTGCTGCAAACCTAGCCTACAGGCACCAGTTTACCCTACCATGTGCAAGAGCCTACAGCGCACAGGGCACTGTGTGCAGGGTGCTGGGCGTAGGTCTATTACATGCAGCCCAAGCGCGCAGGCCCATCCGTGAAGACCAACTACATAGACGACGCGCGCACAGAGTGCGGTGCCTGGCCTTGTTCGTGCGCGAACTTGTCAGTCTGTGCGCGACGTAATGCACGACAAACTGGCCATGTGCCCCGCGCGGATGGGATGTGTGCACAGTGCGTACGTCCTACGCTTGGTTACGCATGCACGCACGACACAATGTGTTGCACCCCCGTGAGCGAACCTCTCCCGCGAGTGTTTTCCCGTGGGATTTCGCCTTATTTTCCATTTTCTCCTAAAAATTATTTTTAAATAAAAAAAAATAATAATATATAAAATAAAATAAAAATAAAATAAAGATAAAATAACGAAATCTGATTAATTTAAATTTACAAATTTAAATTACGAATTATGATATAAAGCTATAGAATAAATTTAAATGAGTTCAAGTGGCCTTAAAGCGCAAATAAATAGGGATTTTTAGATATAAATTTAGCATGATACTAAGTGGGGTATTACAGAAATAATAAGAACTCAAGAATGAGTTTGTGATTCCCAGTGGTAGCTGGGGATCCCTTTTACCGTCAATGGATATATGTTGCAACGACTTCGCGTGAAGGTCAATAAAAGACTTAATAAAACCTACTTGTAGATAAGGGTGTTATTCATAATTTGTATGATAATTCCTCTGTTTATTAAGTATGCTACTCAATTTAGTTGAATCTCTATGATGATTTGTACGATGATTCCTCTGTTCACTGAGTATGCAACTCGTACTAGTTGAATCTCTATGATAATTTGTACGATAGTTCTTCTATTTACTTAATATGTTGCTCATGTTATTTGAATCTCTACGATGATTTGTACGATGGTTCTTTCGTATGTTGCACGTACTAGTTGTATCTCTACGATGATTTGTATGATGGTTCTTCTGCTTATTGAGTATCTTGCTCGTATTAGTTTAATCTCTATGATGATTTGTATGATGATTCTTCTGTTTACTGAGAATATTGCTCGTATTAGTTGAATCTCTATGATAATTTGTATAATGATTTTTCTGTTTACTGAGTATGTTATTTGTATTAGTTGAATCTCCATGATGATTCATATGATGGTTCTTTTATTTATGAAGTGTGATATTTGTTTGATTTCTATTGAATATTTGATACGTTCAAGAATATCAAATGTGATATAACATGCCTACTTAGATCTTGAATAATGGTGTTCTTAGCTTGGTTATGTAATTGTTTCACCATATTTCCTTAATAAAGACAAAAGAGTTTTATGAATGATTAAATGGCTTAATCTCACGACGGTTCTCCAAGGTAAGAGGTGTATAAAGTATTATTCAAATTGTTTACTTTTTAAACCTTAGCTATGTGGTTTGAATATTGTTTCCCTTACTGAGTTTACACAGAACTCACCCCTAATCCGTGCTCCCCAGATGATGTGGAAGTTGAAGATTTGCTCCTCGAGTTGTCTCTTGAAGTTTGTTTAGAACCATTCATAAATCCTTAGAATTCTTTAGGACATAATTCGAGTGCAATAATTATTTCATACTCTGATGAAAAATTCTGTAAGGACTCCACTTTTGAATTCAATTATCTAAGATTGCCAAATTATTTCCCTTGATGTAAGTTCTAAAAATTTAGTTTGTTCTGCAAAGAATTTCTAATTTCCACTTCAATGTCAAAAATTATTTTTGCACTCATAACTACTTAAGTAGTTGGCTCCCTTACGTATTTGGGATGTCACATTACATACGTCACAATATTGATGGACTATTCCCTTTTCTATTTATTGGTGTGTTCCTTATGATTCCCATTATTACAACAAATGACTTCTTTATTTCTGCCTCTCATTGTTAAGTTACTAGTGGCAGATTTTTTATATGATCTTCATTAATGAAACTTACCTTTTTTTTACAAAAAAAAGTCCTTGAAAGTACCACCTATAAACACTGAACCTAGCTTGTTAATTACAATGAGTATTAATATACATTTTATCATTAATAAACGAATATGAATGTTATTTGTGTGTTAAATGAATCAAGTTGAGAATATATTTTTATATATTTGTTAATTTTTATGTAAAAGATTTGTCTTGTCTGTTCATTTGTTATAAATTACAATTAGTTTAATGTAACAATATAAAAAAAGGAAAAACATTAAATACTCAATTTCATATTTGAAATTAATAGATTTTTTAAATGTATAAACATTAAGAAATCCGATTAGCTTCAACTTTTATGTGGTATCTTTAAGTGGAACCATAGGTTCATTGCACATATTACCATCTTATATATTTTTCTCATAGCTAGTGTCTTGCACTGCACTTCTCTATTGATCTAATTAGAAAATGAAGCCTGCAAACTATAATCCAATGGGGATATCAGATTCAGAGTTAAAGATAGAGTTAGACAATCAACTCTATGAAGCTTCATGTCGAAAAGGAAAGGAAAAGACAATTGTGATACCGGATTTGAACTTACCGTTTGAAGATCAAAAGCTTCAATGCTTCGAAGCACAACTAGTTCAAAAGGAGAAGATGATGAACAATAATGCAAAATTTCTAAAAAGTGATGAAAATCAGCAATGTAGGAAAAGAAAGCTCATCGAGAATAAAAATGGTGAAGGATTTAAAAGATCGAAAGGTAAGTCTGGTTAATTTACATGTATTCAATCTTTTCACTTATCACTCTTTTCTCTTACATAAGCCTTACATATATGAAATTTGCACACACATACACATGGATTCACATCTTTCTCAAAACAACATAGATTTGCTCACACACACAAATCTCTCAACTCGGATTCAATTTGGATTTCTCACGTACATATATCACTCCACTCAGACTTTATATTTTCATGTTATTTAGTCTTTTAAGGCTTCTTTAGGTTACCATATCACGATGTCTGTTATATCACTATCAAGGAGAGGCAAAAAGGATTCCCCCATCATATAGATAACACACACAATCTCACATTAGGCACAACAGGTATATTTGCTAGGTGACCCACACACTCATAAATATCTATTCATGTCTGGACTAAGTTTCACAAAGGTATCCACGTGCAGGTTCACCATACTTGCTGACTTCGCCACACGCATACCATCCCGTCTTTAATTTACAACTAACGAATTAAGTGTCTTATCAATTCTTTACAGTTTTCTTGTTCTATCATCAAAAATTTCTTCCTTTCTTCTATCTACTTGTTATGCGATTTATCTCCAAATTTATCCAAATTCTCTATTTCTAGACCTATTTCATATGCTTAACTTCCTAATGGCTCATTCAATGTATTTCTCTAACTAATTTACATTTTCTATTTCTTTTGGTGTTAGTTTTCCATATCCTTTCAACTCATTCAATTTCTTATTTAAATATATAAAATCTATATTAACTTAAGTTTCTTAATTCTTGCAAATAATCTAACATGAGTACAATTATCTTAATTTCTACACACTTCAACACAAATACATACACACAAATTACACATTCACACGCATTACACAATATATATACATATTTATATAAACACATAAACTATGTCTCCATACAAACTAATCCAATTTTTACCTATGGTATGATCAAAATACTTTTTGAATCTTTATTGGTTCGGTCTATAATTCTCTCGAAAATTCGGATACCATTGGAATAATTTTCCTTGTTTGTAATGAAAAACACACATATTAAATTACGAATG
>NW_019014692.1:2817028-2831146 GCF_000150535.2 Carica papaya | reverse complement strand
TCTCTCTTTTTCTTCCCTGTAATTACTTTCTCTCTCCTCCACTATGTGCCATGGCCACCATGGCCGCACGCATAAAACCGCTCCCCAGACCAGCCCACCGCGCGCCCCGTCATCTTCTCTTCTCAGTTTCTGGCTCTAGATCACGCATGGTCTTCTTTTTCCTTTTCTCCTCCTCCTCTTCCTCCTCATTCTGCTTCTTCTTCTTCTTCTTCTTCTTTGTGGTGATTCCTCCCTTGATCGCTCTTCCTCATGCGATCTCCTTTTTTGCCGCGCGTGTCGCCCCTCTTCTTCTCCCCCTCTCTTCTTGTCATGTGTTTCTCTCTACACTTTTCTCTTTCTCTTTCTTTCTTTATTTTCTTTTATTTAATTATATATATACATATATATAGCCACCTACCTCCTTCTTCTGCTCCCAAAGTGCATCTCTCGGTTCTTTTTTCCTTTTTTTTCTTTTTTTTTTAATTATATATATACATATATATGTTCCACATGTTTTGTTTTTTTCTTTTTTTGCTCCCAAAGGCATGCGCCTTGGGCTCTTCGGCTTTTTTCTCTTTTTATCATTTATAATTAATTTTTTTTTTTTTTTGTTTTTTTCTTTTCTTTTGTACTAGTTGCGTACCAGCTGGGTATTACATGGAGTTTCCCTCACCGAGTCTTAAAGGATCATGAACCCTTAAGTTGAGGAAAACACTTATCGAAACGAAACGACCTCCCCTCATGACGGTGTCCGGGAAACTGAAGGGTTTTACAGTTGGATCCTTCTTTTCCTTTGGCTTTGATAGTTCGCCCTTAAATCTCTCTTATTCCGAACTCCCCTTCACTCCATGTGCTTCTCTTTTGTTCCCCTCGACTGATAGCCTCTCAGACTCCCTCTCGTTTTCCTTTCTTCTCGTTGCTCACTTTCTCTCTTTATAGCTGATTTTCAACAAAGACGTGATATTTATACCCAACGAGATGGACTTAAGACTGTTGGATTTAGAGCTTAATTTTTAGTCGTTTAATCTAGGGTTCATTTAGAGCAGATTTATCTTTTTATGGGGTTTCTTGGGCAAGAATGAATGTTGGTCGTTCAATCTCTTTACATTTTCCTGCATGACGAAATTTTGGTCTTCCTTTTTCTGCATAACTCCATTGCGTCTGATTTGCTATTCAGCATCCGTGTGGCACGATCTGAACCATTTATTCGAAATTCTCTCTTGTGTGTTAGATGACCAGCTGCTTTGGTAATCGAGATTGTTCCTTCGAGATATCTCAGCTGCTGAGGTGTGTGATCTTCTGAAATTTATAGTTTTACCCCAAATTTTGGAAATTTTTTCATTTCAAACCTTTTTAATTTATTAATTTTTCCCTATTTTCTAAGTTCCTTTCAATTCGACCCTTTGTAGTATCTTCCATATTTTTGGAAATTTTAAAAATTTAAAATTTATTTTTTAAAGAAATTAATGTCTTTTTCGAGGTATAAATAGGTAACTCTCAAGTTAATATTCTTCCAAAGTTAATTACTTAATTTAATCAATCTCCGTTCTTCTTTTTTTGTTGAAGTTGTACATAAAAATTCCACACATTGAGTTTAATTTTGAATTCTGAGAGATTACTATTCTCGAGTCGTTGCAACACCACATTCTTCTTTCATGTTCGACCTCTGAATTTCTATCTTTTAAGGAAAAAAATAATAAAAGTATAGGAATTATGTGTAACTAAGGTAAGATGTGACATCTCAAATGCTAATTAACACATGTGGTTGTCAGATATAGAAATAGAATAATAAGTGCATGATAAAAATTATAAGCAGCAGAGCAAATTAATACAAATTCCTTAAAAATATATGGGTTCCAATTACATATATATAACTAAGGAAAAACGTTGCTGCAAAATACAAAAGTCAAAACACAAAAAGGATCACTTCTTTCATTATGCTATTATTGGACTCATCAGAGTACAGGAATGATCATGCACTTAAGTTTTGTGGATCCACGAGAACCTCATAAACTTTAATAGATAGGTCAGCCAGCGGTTCCTCATTTTCTTCCTCATCTGGGAAGGGCATGGAAATAGTGAGTTTCATATGCTCAATGAGAAAAAAAGTATTTAAATAATATCGTAAGGTTTTTAAAGGTGAATTCTAACATACATACTTACCATCTAATTACTTCGTAGACCTATTTTACCTTATGAAAATAATTTACTTATTAGGGAAAACATCACGTTAGTATAATCAAACCAACACACATCATACCAAAAATAGAAAAAATTAAATAAATCATAAAATACTCAAATTTTCGTATCATGTTTCGTGAAGTCGTTACGACTTCCATCTCTAAAGGTAGATACAAATTTTTGACTGCTATGTGGAATGACTATATCAGATACACATACTGCAATTTGCTCAATCACATTTCTGGCTTGCCAAACCATGGTACGATTTATGACCACGTTCGTACCAACTATAGTGGTCCTATCAGATATTCTATGGTCACAACAGTACTTAGCCAAAGGTGATCCCTAATAAATATACGCGTCACCATTCTCGTTAAAGGGTATGTCGTTATTCATAGGGAGCGGTTCTCTTACGTCTTTCTAGACCAGATGGAGGAGAGAAAATAAATACCCCAGATGAGGTTAGGGGAATAGATACCCCTTAGAGATAAAAAAACCTAACGACACACTTGATGCATTATGCATGTCAATATAGATACATATTTGGACCATTCATGCTTCATTCCACATTTTTTTTTTCTTTTATTTTTCAGGAAACCTTACCGATTATATATTATTTTAATTACATTTAAATCATCAAGTGTTTATAAATCACATAGCATGCTTGAAATCAAGAACAATTCAACTTATTAAACCTACAAAAACAAAAGCATGTAAAACAGGCAAAAACACCAAAATATCAATTTAATCTCTTTTTTTTGTCTAAAAATACCCCTTAAGACGTTTAAAGAAATACTAAATTTCTTACCGAAACTTTGGCAATTTCTTCTACACCATTCTTTTTTTCTTATCAAAACTCTTGAAAGGTGAAAGAATGGAAGTCTAGGGAAAATGGGAAGGGAGGGCCCCTATTTATAGAAATTGATAGTCGTTGGATTTATGCCAAGTGGCAAAATTCGATGAAGAGAGAGAAAAAGATACTCAACATGAAAAACGGAGGAGGAAGGTCTCCTCCATTGGTGACGGCAGTGCGCCTCCTCAAGTGGGCAGCGACGCACTAACCAAAGCGACAGTGGCCTGCCTGGCACGTTGCAGGCTAGCCTGCAGGTGCACAGCTCAACCTGACGAGCACACAAGGGCTAGCCTTCACGCGCATAGGCCTACTGAGCACAATTCGCATGTGCGTAGGGGCCTTTTCACATAGGCCTGCTGCACAGACAGTGTGCGCACAGTGTGTAACGCTTGTCTGCGTGCGAGGTGACACGTAGACAATCTGCCTGCGCACGATAGGACGAGTGCATGGTTGACCACGCGCCATGCGCATGGATGGGACGTGCGCCCTCAGCATATATCCCGCGCCTGCTATGCGCACGTGTGCGTTCACATTGCGCAAGCACCCATACAGGCAGCTCCTTTTCCTGTGGGATTTTCTCCTGTTTTTCTATTTTTCTAAATCTATTTTTAATTAGACTAAAATAAAAAAAATTAATTAAAATCAACTAAATAAAATAAATTTAAATTGAATCAATTAAAATTAAATAACATCAAAACAAATAAAAATCGACATAAATTTATGAATTACGATAATAATTTATGGAGTAAATTAAATGGGTTCAATACGGCTTAGAAAGCCGAATAAATAGGATTTTCCAAATTAATTAAGCACAGCGATGGGCGGGGTGTTACCTCACCCCCACCTCAAAAAAATTTTGTCCCTAATTTTGTTTCGAACAGGTACGTATACTTCTCCTCATCTCACTTTTCAACTCCCACGTTGCTTCTTTTAGGGTATGATGTTGCCACTGCACCTTCACTTTAGGCGTCTTCTTTTGTAAGAACTTATCGGTCCATCGAAGAATCTCCACAAAGATTTTCTCATACATCATATCAGCTTATATCTGCGCTTCATTGTAAGGAATGATATGAGAAGAGTTAGGGTGGTACCTTTTTAGCATCAAGACATAAAAAGCATTATATAAACCTGTAAACTCTCAGAGTAGAGTAAGGTGGTAGGCCACGGGTCCAATGCACTCAATAATCCGAAAAGATCCCATATAACGAGGGCTTAACTTTTCTCTTTTCCATAATTGCATCTTTCTCTTGTAGGGAAAAACCTTGAGGAAAACTTGGTCTTCAATGGCAAATTCCAAAGGTCACCTACGATTATCGGCATAATTATTTTGACGGCTCTGGGTGGTAGCTAAATTCTTACAAATGATCGCGACCATCTCAATAGTCTCTTGGATGAAATCCGATCCCTAATGACATTATTTTCTGACTTCACTCCAACAAGTGGGAGAATGGCAAGGCCTACCGTATAATGCTTCATATAGACTCATGCTGATGATGGAATGATAATTGTTATTATAAGCAAATTTACTTAGGGAAAGATACTAATACCAATTATCACCAAAGTCAATGATGCAAGCACACAACATATCTTCCAACGTATGGATTATACGTTCTGACTGACCATCTATTTGTGGATGATAACCGGTGCTTATCACAGAAGTGGGAGATAAATCGAAGATCTCGATCGAATGCAATGGATGAGGGAATACCATGAAGTCAAACAATCTCATCAGTATAAAGACGAGCTAATTTGCTGGTGGAGTCAGTGGTCCTGATGGGTAAGAAATGAGTGGTCTTAGTTAGTCTGTCAACGATGACCCAAATAGTGTTATAACTAGAACAAATCCTGGAAAATCCTATGATAAAATCCATAGTTATATGCTCCCACTTTCATTTTAGAATTGGGAGGTCTTGTGACAAACCGTCTTGTCTCTGATGTTCTGCCTTAATTCTCTAACAAGTAAGGCATCAGGAGACGTAGTTGACTATGTCCTTCTTTATTTTCGGCCACTAGTATTATTGTTTCAAGTCCCGATAGATCTTGGTACTCCCAGGATGGATGGATAACTTGGAAGTATGGGCAGTCTTGAGAACATCTGCCCTTACAGTGACAGGAACCTAAATTCAATTCCAAAATCTAAACAGTCTATCATTTAAAATCCTAAAATCAAAAAATTCATCATAAGAGAACTTACCTAGGTTTTTGGTGAGTTCCAGATCTGTAGACTGAGCTTCTCAAATTTTCATGAAGTTGTTCGACAGGGCTCATATCTGAGTGCGATAGGTGCCTTTGCTATAGTAGCTAAGGCAAAGCAACTGCATAACATCCATCAACTTCCAACTAGAGGCCATGGTTTGGGCAAACACCATGGACTCTTTTTGACTTAGTGCATCAGTGACTACATTTTCTCTACCAGGGTGATAGATGATCTTACAGTCATAATCCTTTAGGAGATCTATCTAGCGTCTCTGTCTCATATTTGACTCCCTTTGTGAGAAGATGTACTTCAAACACTTGTGGTCAGTGTATATCTCTAAAGTCTTACCAAACAGGTAATGACGTCATATCTTTAAGGAACAGATAATGGCTACCAACTCTAGGTCATGGGTAGGGTACTTTCGCTCATGAGGTTTCAACTATCGGGACCTGTAAATGACTACTCTACCATGCTGCATCAAGACACATCCCAAGCTAATATGAGACGCATCACAGTAGACCTAAAATCTTCTAATAGTGTCAGGGAGAATCAATACATGAGCAGAAGTAAGACGACACTTGAATTCCATGAAGCTTTCATTGTACTCGCAATTTCAGACAAATGGTAAGCCCTTTCGGGTGTGTCGAGTCAATGGAGCAAAAATCTTAAAAAATCTATCGATGAATCATCAGTAGTAACCTGTCAAGCCAAGGAAACTACGTACCTCAGCCACATTAGTGGGTGAATTCTAGTTGACTACTATTTCAACCTTGAATAGATCCATAGAAACTCCTTCACTCGAAATTACATGACCGAAAAAAGAAACTCGATCCAAGCAGAAGGAGCATTTGCTAAGCTTAACATATAGTTGATTTTGGTGAAGGGTCTAAAACTCTTCCGTCAAGTGTACTATATAACGTACTGATTTAGTGCGTGCTGAAAAATATGTTTATGAGGTCCATGAAGGCTACAGGGGCATTTGTTAAACCGAACGACATTACCATGAACTCGTACAAACTATACCTGCACTAGAAGGGGGTCTTTGGAATATCTTCTTCCTTGACCCTCAACTGGTGATATCCCATCCTAAGGTAAATCTTAGAGAAGATCGTGGCTCCTTAAAATTGATCGAAGAGGTCGTCGACCCCAGGTAAGGGGTTCTTATTTTTAACTGTTACTCGGTTGAGTTCCTGATAATCCACGCAGATTCTGAGGGAACCATTTTTCTTTTTCATGAATAATACTGAAGCGCCCCATGGAGAATGACTAGGGGCAGATAAACTTCTGAGTAAATAACTCAGAAAGCTTATTTTCTAGTTCTGCAAGCTCAGCACGACTCATACGATAAGCAGGCTTTGAGATTGGTTAGGTTCTGGGTAGCAATTCAATTAAGAACTCTATTTCTCAAAGGGAGGCATACTAGGAAGTTCGATGGGAAAGACATCTGAAAAGTTACAAACAATCAGTATATAACACACAGTAGGATCAGCACCCATATTCTTGTTTATTCAATTGTTAGGAAAAACAGCAATAAATTTTATTATTTTTTTGGGGACCGCAAGGTTATAATTTTACTTTTCACAATCGATTATTGCTATATACTTTTCTAACCAGCGATTCCTAATATCACATCAATTCTTGAAAAATCTAACGATATTAGATTCATAAATACTTTTATCCCTAAAGCTTTTATCTTACAATCTTTATATACACAATGAGCTTCTAATAATCCGCTAGAGGGAGTTTCTATCGTTAATATTTCTGCTTAAGGTTCTGGCCTAATATCAAGCTTACAAGCAAATGCACAGGAAATAAAAGAGTGAGTAGCACATGTATCAATCAAAGCCTTGGCAGAAGGATCATGAATAGAAAGTATACCCTAAATGAGAACAGGAGTGGGGAGAACACTGGGTTCATCTAGGTGGTACACACGACCTTGTGCTACAGGCTTGGCTGTGTCCTTCAGTCACTGGAGGCAGTCTTTTATAAGATGTTGGGAACTTCTGCACCAATAGTAGGCGTGATTGATACGCCGACAGGGTAGGTCACCATACAAGTGACCACAATGCTGACAGGGTTGGGTAGGTCGGCCAGGCTGACCCGTAGGTGGATGCAAAGTAAGGGAAAGGGCAACTCTACTTTTTTTATAGGGGTGGCTACTTACTGGGTCAGACACTCTCCTTTTAAGCTATTGGGGTTGTTGTTATTGGGTACGGATTGGGACAATGCGTTGGTGCTTGATTGAGATGAGGTCTTCAGCCAATTAGGTATGCTCTAGCACCTCGGCATACGAGCTAGGTCTTAGCATCACGACCCGATCATAGATATCAGCACGAAGGCCCTTTAGAAACTTTTTAACTTTTTGACTTTCGAGGGTGACCATTAAAGGGGCGAACCTAGACAGTTAGATGAAACAGGCTGCATACTGCGCAACCGTTAGATTTTCTTAGTGAAGGTCCTAAAATTCCTCCTCCTTCTTTTCTCAGACATAGATAGGAAAAAACTTGTCAAAGAATGCATTCATAAAAACTTCCTCGGTGGTAAGAGTAGGTAGGACTTCCTTTTTAAGTCACACCAATGTTTGGCTTCACCATTTAGTGTAAAGGCTGCTAGGAGAACCTTTTGTTCTTCAGTCATGTCTGAGATAGAGAAAAGCTTCTCTATCTGTAGGATCCAGGCTTTGACTACTAAGGAGTCAGAGCCACCTTCAAAATATAGCAGGTTAAGCTTCCTAAACTCTGCGATGTTGTGGGAAAGAGACCTTTCGATCATTCGGTATTTTGGGGTAGGAGGTGGGTTGGCTTGATTTTATCCTACGGCTACAGTCAATCCTTAGATAGCTTAGAAGAGTTCAGCAAATTCAGTCTTTGTCAAGTGATCCTGGGCTTCAGATCGCTCAGTACGCTCTACAGATGGTCTTCCTCGTGTCATTCCTACAAAAGAAAGAAAGACATGAGTTGGTAGTCTAATTTTTTAAAAGAGGACTTATTCCTCTTAGGTACTCTAAGGGTCTTTTTACCTAAGGCCTCAATGTAAGGGATTTGATCTACATAATTCTGCTCTGATACCATCTGTGACATCTCAAATACTAATTAAGGCATGTGGGTGTCGGATACAGAAACAGAATAACTAGTGCATGATAAAAATTATATGCAGCAGAGCAAATTAAAACCAATCTCTTACAAATATATGAGTTCTAATTACATATGTATAACTGAGGCTAGAAGTGGCTGCAAAATACAAAAGTCAAAACACAAAAGAGGGTCAGTTCTTTCACTATGTTATTGGACTCATCAGAGTGCGGGAACAATCATGCACTCAAGTTTTGTTGATCCACGGGATCCTCATAAACTTTAATAGGTAGGTCTGCTGGTGATTCTGCATTTTCTTCCTCATCGTGGTGGGGGGGAGACATAGAAAGAGTGAGTTTTATATGCTCATTAAGAAAAATAGTATTTAAATTACATCGTAAAGTTTTAAAGGTGAATTATTCTGACATACATACTTACTGTTTAATTACTTCGTAGACCTATTTTACCTTATGAAAATAATTTATTTATTAAGAAAAACATCACCTTAGTATAATCAAACAAACACATATCATACCAAAAATAGAGAAAATTAAATAAATCATGAAATGCTCATATTTTTGTGTTATGCTTCGCGAAGTTGTTACGATTTCTATCTCTGAAGGCATATAAAAATTTCCAGTTGTCCATGTGGAATGAGCATATCAGATACAGATATGACAATTTGCTTAGGACACATTTTTGGCTTGCCAAACCATGGTATGATCTATGACCACGATCGTACCAATCATAGTATTCCTATTAGATATTCTATGGTCATGACAGTACTTAGCCAAAAGGGACCCCTAACAGATATTTGTGTCACTACCCTCGTTAGAAGGTACACCATCATCCATAAGGAGTAGTCTTCTTACGTCTTTTCAGACTAGATGGGAGAGGGGAAAGCAGATACCCCGAATGAGGTTAAGAGAATAGATACCCTTCAGAGATAAAAAGCCTAACGAGACACTTGATATATTATGCATGTCAATACAGATACATACTCGGACCATTCATGTTTCATTCCACATTTCTCTTTTTCTTTTTTTTGTTTGTTTTATTTTTTAGGTAACCTTACCAGTTTCATATTATTTTAATTACATGCAAATCATCAAGTGTCTATTAATCATATAGCATGCTTGAAATCAAGAACAATTCAATTTATTAAACCTACAAACACAAAAGCATGCAAAACAGACAAAAACACCAAAATATCAATTTAATCTCTTTTTTTATCTAAAAATACTCCTTAAGATGTTTTAAAAAATTCTAAATTTCTTACTGAAATTTTGATAATTTCTTTTACATTATTCTTCTTTTCTTCCTCTCCTTCTCTCTCTAGATCTCTCTAGATCTCTCTAGATCTCCGTTTAACGTTTGAAAGGTAGAAGAATGGAAGTGTGGAGAAAATGGGAAGGGAGGACCCCTATTTATAGAAATTAGAAGCCATTGGATTTGCGCCAAGGGGAAAAATCTAGTGAAGAGAGAGAAAACCATGCTCGACACGAAAATTGAAGGAAGAAAGTCTCCTCTACTGGCAACGGCACACTATCCGAGGTAACAAAGATGCCTACTGCGCGCAGACCCAAGGCATACGGGGGCCTATCTGTGAGCGAGGTGACGTGCGGACGACCTGCCTACGTGTGATAGGACGCACGCAGGGTTAACCCTAGACCGCGCGCACGGATGGGACGTGCGCACTATGCGCACATCCAACGCCTACTATGCCCATGTGTGCGTGAACAATGAGTAGGCACCCGCACTTGCAGCTCCCTTTCCCACGGGGTTTTCTCCTGTTTTTTATTTTTCAAAAATTCGTATTTAACAAGACTAAAATAAATAAAATTAACTAAAATCAACTAAAATAGAATAAATTTAAATAGAATCAATTAAAATTTTAAAAAATTAAATAAAACCAAAATAAATAAAAATTGGCATAAATTCACGAATTACGATAAAAATTTGTGAAGTAAACTAAATGAGTTCAATGCGACCTAAAGGCCCGAATAAATATAGTTTTTCAAACTAATTAAACACAGCGATGGGCAGGGTGTTACATAGAAGGTTAAGGTTTTTAAAGAAGGGGACTAGTGGTAGCTGACGAGGCAAAACAAGGAGTCAAAGATTTGTGCAGTTGTAAAGGCTAAGAAATAACTTTAGAAGATTGAGAGTCAAGATGAAATACAAAAGAGAATTTACGGGAGATAATGATGACAAGTGAGGTCTAATAATTAACACAGAAGATTCAATGGCTAAGGAATAAGGAGCTGCAACAACTATGAAGTGAAATAAAGGAGTTGAAGTTGTGTGCATGTTGGGAAGATTCATGTGTTAGGGAAAGAGAGAGTTAGGAGGAAATGAAAATTAGGTATAAAACTACTCAAAAAAAATAGCACTAAAAAGTTATAACAATTTTGAAGAATCGCTGTAAAAACTACTACAAACATTGGATCCCCATTAAATTCAGAAATAATTCTTTTGAACATGTAACTTGTAAATGAAAAGAATATGGAAATTTTTGTGAACGTGGAATAAACAAGTGAAAAGAATGAAAAATCCATTTAGCTATTATCTTTGAGGGATTTCTGTCTCTCCCTCCTCTAAATAAATGTTGGTTAACCGCTGCTTGTAATGATCGGTGGTCCCTCTGATGAGAGAGGAATCACTTTAGGTACATATAGGGCCACTGTGGTGAGGTACGTCCGTGGTCATAGTTTAGATTGGGAAATGATAATGGCTCGAGAATGGTTTTGTGATTCACAGTGGTAGCCGGGAATCCGTTCTACCCTCAGTGGATATATGTTGTAATGGCTTCATGTGGAGGTCGGTAAAAAACTTAATAAAACACCTATATGATTAAGAATACTATTTGGAACTCTATGATGATTTTGTAAGATCGTTCTTCTACTTATTCTGAGCTTATTGAGTATGCTATTTGTTCGATTTCTATTGAATATTTGACATGTTTGGATATGCCTAATGTTACATAATATGTCTGCATATAATGTTGATTAATGGTGCTCTGTGCTTGGTTATACAACTATTTCATTGGATTTTCTTAATAAAGACAAAGGGATTTCTAAATATTTAAATGTATTCATCATGCGACGACTCGTCAAGGTAAGAGGTTTATATGAAAACATTATTCAGATTATTTACTCACCCCTAATCCGTGCCCCCCTAGATGTTGAGGAAGTTGAGGATTTGCTCTGTAAGTTGTCTCTTGTAGTTTGGTTATAACCATTTAACAGATCCTTGGTAACTCTTTAGGACATAATTTGAGTGCAATAATTATTCTGCACTCTGATGTAAAATCCAATAAGGACTCTACTTTTTTGTACATAATACTTAAGGATTACCAATTTATTGCCTTTGATGTATGTTTTATCTAAGATTGCTTTATAAGGGATTTCTATTTTCTACTTCAATGATAAATCTATTATTAGCACTTGTAACTACTTGGTAGTTGGCTCCCTTCTATCCATTAGGTATTTGGGATGTTATAATACTTGATATGATATTGGATAGCGCAAATTATGTGTCAAGGGTGTCAATCTACATCAAGAAGAAATCAAGCAGGTCTCGACTCAAAACATAATGTAAATTCCAGTTTCCTAAACGAGAATTTACATTTCGTTTTGAGTTGGGACCTGAACGGGAATGCCCAAAATAGAAAACTAATTTCATCCCTGACTATTTTCCTAATTGGGATTATTCCCAGAGATGGGCCAAATTTTTTCAAGGCAAAAGACTTAAGGCCCAAGTAAGCTTGATGGGCTTGAAGAATTGTAAGAAAGCCCACACCCGAGGAAGATGGCCCACATGAACCAAGCACGCGCAGCCCACAATGTACGACATGCGAATGTGCGCTGCAAGGCCTGTGCACAGGTAGACCCAGCAGCTCCACTGCACAGCCCAAAATGCCCGCAAGCACCGCATGCAGAGCCCGCCGTACACACATAGGCCCAACGGGCCGATCATGCTTGCCCCGCTTAGACGAGCCCGAAATCGTCCCATTTGGCCCAGTGCGCGACCCACGGCCCAACTCGCAGGCCCATTGTTCATGGCTTGTCCTCCCCATTTTAATTAATTAATATTTTTTTAATTTTTTTTAAGGCTTTGTGGCCCACTTTTTAATTGCCAATGTTTAAAATTAAAATCCCACATGTCTAAATTAATTTCTCTATGTGTTTTACATGAAAATCATATGGGATGAGTTTTATCTTATTTTAATTATTATTTTAATGTAAATTTTATCCCTAAGATTATTTAATTAATTTTTTTGTATTTAGATGGGATGGAATAAATATTTTATTATGTAATTATCCTAAAATTAGATAGAGTTTTATCGACAAGATTATTTTATTAATTTATTACAAGAAGTTTGTACTCATCTAGATTATTTTATTAATTTATTACAAGAGTTTACACTAATCTAGATTGTCCAAAAAATGCTATAAATAGGCATTTGCCCATAGGTTGTAAACACACTAATTCCAATCCATTTAAGAGAAATTCTTGAAAGGTTAAGCTCTTCTTTTTTTAGCATTTTTACTAAGTTAGCTTTTTCAAGCTTTTCGGAAAGTAGGAATCTTTTAAAATCTTTGTTTAGCTATGGAGTAGGGATCAACTTATCAATAAGTCAATGGCATTTTTCCTTTCCTTATTTATTTTTTTTCTTTATTTTTTTATTTCTTTTAACATTGTAGATTTAATTAGAGGTATCTAAGAGGTTAAAGTTTTGGTATTGCATAACGTTGAGTGGGTTATAGGAGTTGATTCGATCCTCTCCATACCCTCCTGCATCATCTGGTATTAGAGTTTAGGCTCTTAGAACCCAAATTTATCTTTATTGCTTTCAACATTTTTGTTCTTTAATTGACAATTTAAATTAAATTTTGATTTGTTAATTTGTCTTGTATCCCTCTTAAATTCATATCTATCTGTTTAATTCAAGTGGTTCGTGTTTATTCAAAGTATCTATATATATCAAAAATACGAAAACTATCCCAATTGCACCCCATAAGGTAATTAGCACGTTGTTTGCATCTTACATAACAAAAGCAAAATAGCCACTAAATTGGTGGCTGGAAATCCTTTGATAGCTCGAAGGCAAAGTGACCTAATGGGTGCGAGTGAAAACTTTTGTTTTTATTCTGCATATTATTCATGTTTAATTTTCGAATTGCATTTCTATAATTTTGCATCAACGTTGCATAAAGAAACTTAACTAATCATAGAGCATAACCGACAAATTGGGAGTAGTATAAATATATATACCTTTCAATTATATGAATTGGGTTGATTGGATCCCTACGCATTAGTTTGTCTTGTCAATCTTTATGATCTATATTTCTTTCTTTTATTTTACTCTTGTTCCATTGTAAAATTAGGTGACTAATTGATACTAGTCACTTAACACAGGAAAAACACACTATTCCTTCTTCTGTGTGCTTATTTATGAGCTTTTGTAAAAATTAAAATTCTTTAAGATTCCTTGTTGTGTCATAAGGACTAACATTCAGACCCGATTCAATCAATTCTGATTCTAAATGCTCAACTCAATAGATAAAACTGTCAATTGAGAGATTATTAGGTAAATACGAGGGAAGGTGAGAGAGAGAATGTATTATTTTCTCTAACCTTTGTTGTAGGTACTATATTATGTATCAATCCATCAAAGATGCTCCACTTAGGAGTAATGTTCTTGTTGTTCGAACAGCTCTCAACATGCAAGTTATGAGTGAAGACAACGAGCAGAGGGAGAAGATTTTCCACATGCAATTTCTTGTCAATGGTAAGGTATGTGGAATGATCATTGACAGTGGTAGCTATGCTAA
>NW_019014692.1:2798165-2816661 GCF_000150535.2 Carica papaya | reverse complement strand
CATGGCAAGTGGGTACGAAAATCTGATCTAGATCCTGAGGATTGTGAATCAAGTCATAACAGTATCAATAAAATAAACATACCGGGGAAGTACGGTGTGTTTTTTATTGTTATCACAAACCATTCTCCTTTTGATGAAGGTCAAGATTCGAGGACGAATCTTTTTAAAGAAGGGCGCGATGATGTGATATTGGATAGCCCAAATTTGGTGTCAAGGATGCCAATATACATCAAGGAGGAATCAAGCAAGTCCCGACTCAAACAGGAAAGTAAGTTTTAGTTTTCAAAATGGGAATGCTCAGAATATGAAAGTAATTTCATCCTTATCTACTTTCCTAATTGGGATTATTCCAAGAGATGGGCCAAGTTTGTTCAAGCTAAAAAACTTAAGGCCCAAGTAAGATTAATGGGCTTGAAGAATTGTAAGAAGGCCCACGCTCAAAGAAGATTACCCATGCGAACCAAGCATGCGTAGCCCATATACATACGGCATACGCATGTGCGCTGCAAGTCCCGCACACCGGCAAGCCTAACAGCTCCGCCGCATGGCCCATAAGGCCCACAAGCACCGCATGTGGAACATGTTGTGTGCGCGCAAGCCCAAGGGGTCAATCATGCTCGGCCCACGTGGATGGGCCAAGAATCGGCCTAGCACATGACCCGCGGACCAACTTGCAGGCTCGCTATTCGTGGCCCGTGTGGATCGGCCCGCCCAAGTTGTCCAAACCCGGCCAGCCCATCCTACCCATTTTAATTAATTAATATTTTTTTAATTTTTATTTTTAAAAGGCTTTAGGACCCATTTTTTAATTACCCATATTTTAAATTAAAATTTCACATGTCTAAATTAATTTCTCCATTTGTTTTACATGAAAATCACATGAGATAAATCTTATCTTATTTTAATTATTATTTTAATATAAATTATATCCCTAAAATTAATGAATTATTTTTTTTGTATTTAGATGGAATAAAAAAATATGTTATTATATAATTATCCTATAATTATATAGAATTTTATCTGTGATATTATTTTAATAATTTATTTCGAGAGTTTGTACTCACCTACATTATCTGGGAAAGGCTATCAATAGATCTTTGCTTAGAGGTTGTAAACATACCAATTCAAATCAATTTGAGAGAAAGTCTTGAAAGCTTAAGCATTTCTTCTTTTAGCATTTTTGCTAAGTTAGCTTCTTTAAGTTCTTAGGGAACAAAGAGTTTTTAGATGTCTTATTGAACCAAGGAGCAGGGATCAACTTATCGGTAAATCCGTGGTATTTTTCCTTTACTTATTTATTTTTTCTAGTCTTTATTTTTTCATTCCTTTTAGGATTGTAGATTCAATTAGAGGGAGGAGTTTATCTAGGTGGTTAGAGTTTTGGTATTCCATAACATTGAGTGGATTATAAGAGTTGATTTGATCCTCTTTATACCCTCCCGCATCAATGCCAAACGATTTCAAGTTTATTGTGATGTCTCATGTTGGTCTGGGATGTGTACTCATGCAGCATGGTCGGGTAGTGGCGTATGGTTCTAGGAAACTAAAGCCACATGAACTTAACTAGCTACACACGTACTAATATCTATATGGTCAAACTTTTGAAATCTACACTGATCACAAAAGTCTAAAGTATTTGCTCTCCCATAATGAGTTGAACATGAGACAAAGGCGTTTGATGGACCTATTTAAAGATTACGACTGCAAGATCTTGTACCACCCAGGTAAGGGTAAGGGAGTTGCATATACCCTTAGTCAGAAAGAATTGGCCATGTTGGGCTTGTTAATGACTTCTAGCTGGAGGATGCTCGAGATGATTCAAGGTCTTCATTTGAACCATTATGGCAACAGTGCATACCTCGCCAGATACAGATCCAACCCAATCTCCTCATGCGGGTTTGAGAAGTCCAGTCAACAGATCAGGAGATTTTGAAGCACATAAAGAAGTTTACCACCAAGAAAGTCTGCAACTTCAAAATAATTGATGATGGATTGTACGAATTCCGAGGTTAAAAATGGGCACCTAGTGGCCCCGACCTCATATTAGATGTTTTGTAGGAGGGATGCATCCGAGTTGTCTATCCACACTAAAAGTACCAAAGTGTATCGAGATCTGAGGCGTCATTTCTGGTGGCCTGGTATGAAGAAGGATATTGTTGAGTATGTCAGTCGATGTCTCACTTCCCATAGGATCAAGGTAGAGCATCAGAGACCTAGTGGTCTTTGTAAGGTCTCCCCATCCTTGAATAAAAATGGGAGCATGTAACCATGGACTCCATCACTGGCTTTCCAAGGATGAGTACGAATCGTGATGCTATTTGGGTTGTTTTGACAGACTGACCAAGTCCATCCATTTTCTTGCAATCAAGACCACATACTTTACAAGTAAGTTAGCCTAGTTATATGTTGAGGAGATTTTCTGACTCTATGGTGTTCCTGTTGTCATGCTTTCATTCTGTATTTTTTCACTACTTCAAAACGACATCGTTTTGACGTCTAGTTTTTTAGTTTCCAGCTCTCAAAAAGGCATCGTTTTGAGTCTTGGTGCTAGGCTGCTGTAGATCTGGGTTTCGGCTGACTTCTTCCTCTTCTCTTCTTTTTTTTTCAACCTTTTTTTCCTCTTTTCTTCATCAAAGCACTTGCATCACAAATTTTTATGTATTAATTGATTTTCAACTCACATTTATTCAAAAATTCTTCTAAATTTAAGTAAAAATGATATTAAAATTATGATCAAAGTATAATGCATCAAATAGCCCCAAACTTAAAGTTTTGCTTGTACTCAAGCAAAAGACTGAAAAGAAACACTTAAAAGCACACATTTTCACCATCTTCATCTATTCAACATGCTAATATTAAAATTTTATTCATTTCTTGCAATTATTAGTCAATTGAAAATCCAAAAGTAATGTTGCAAAACAATAAATAGATTATTAGTTCTTATACACCTCAATAAAATTTGCATAATTTCAACACATAAGTTCCCTCTCCAAGTCACTATTCTTGATTTATAAATTATGCTTTGTTTAATCTGACCTCTTTGCTACTTCAACCAGTATAGTGAACTTAACACTAATTACAATATATAATTAAATATTTTTTTCAATTATTTTTTTATGTGAGTGCGTTTTACACTCCATCGTACCTTTTCACTTAAAGTATTTATTATTGTTATTATTATTCTTTTTGAGTGAGTGCATTTTATGCTCCATCTCACCTATTACATGCTAGCTAATTTGTTTCATTCTCTCAAACCTTAGTTTAAGACTAGCTAAAAAGCAAAAATCAAACTCACATTTTCTATGACACAAGTATAATGCTTTAGATTAGGTTCTGATGTAATTATCCTTACACTGATTAAGTTAAGAGAAATAATCCCTAATTATTATAATCATTATTTACAAACATATCCTATTTTTTTTTCAAAATAACTACAATCTTAGTCAAGATAAAATCTCAATTTCACCATGCTTCACTGATTACTTATGGTGAAAAGCTTAGCCCTTTAGTGTATAAAAAAAAAAGAGACAAGATAAAGTAAAAGAAAATGACAATTTAAACTCTAAAGACCCAATACTCCCAAGCTTATTTCAAATAGTGTCCTCACAGTTTATGAACAAGAGACGAAAAACTCCCCTTGCATGGTGCCCATGTATGCCTACTCTAAAAGTGATCACTAGAATTTTGCCCTAAGAGCTATTCTAATCCAAAGCAGATATCATCAACATCGAAAAGCACATTAGCTAGACCTCAACTAATAATCTACAAGCATTAATGAAATAATTATAAAGTAAAAGGAGAAATTAAATGAATAAGAAAAATCTAGGATTATATCAAATGAAAAAAGAAATTAAAAAATAAAAATGAAAAAAATTGTACTTATAAGTCTAATACCATCTATATAAGGTTGCCTCCCAATCAGTGCTTTACAATCGTTAGCTCGATTTTGTAGAATATGACTCAAATAAGGTTAGGGTGGGTCTCGACGTCTCAAAATCCCCTTCCAAATATGCATACTTTTTTTTAATTCTTCTTGTTTTGCCCCGTCCTCTTCTTGATCATTATCTTTATTTGATTTGACTACTTCCTTAACAATAATGTCTTTTTTTATCTTGGTGAGTTTTTTGGACACATACTCATTAATTATATCAGTATTAAAATATTTATCATTGTCTAAAGGAAATTTTGAGGCATGTAAAATGTTAAAAGTTACATGCTCACCCCCAACTTGCAATTTTAACTTACCCTTCTGAACATCGATTAATGCTCTTCCTGTTGCGAGGAAGGGTCTCCCAAGTATGAGTGGAACTTCTCTATCAACATCCATGTCCAGAACTATGAAGTTGACAAGTAATATGAAGTTATTCACCTTTACCAGCACATCCTCTACTATTTCTAAGGGATATCTCACTAATCTATTTTCTAGTTGCAATGACATTGTTGTGGCCTTCATTTCGCCGATTTCTAGCTTTTTAAACAAAGAATAAGGCATTAAGTTAATACTAGTACCAAGATCACAAAGAACATTATTAAAATAATAATTGTCAATATTGCATGGTACAGTAAAACTCTTTGGATCTTTCACTTTAGGTGGTTATGCTAAATTATGGCACTACACTCCTTAGTGAGCATAACAGTCTCATGATCTTCCAAAGTCCTCTTCTCTGCTAAAATCTCCTTAAGAAACTTTGTATACTTTGATATTTGAGTAAGAGCATCTGCAAAAGGAATATTAATGTGAAGTTTTTTAAATATATCAAAAAATTTAAGGAAATTCTTATCTTCATTATGCTTTTTGAGGCTTGTGGAAATGGAATTAGTGGCACATAGGTCTTGAGCACTACTTGCTTCTTCTCCTCTTCTTGCTCCACCTTCTCTCTTTCAATATATTTCTCTTCAGTTCCTTCATCGATTCTTGCATTTTTTAATTGCTTCCCACTTCTTAAGGTGATTGTCATAAATGTTCCTTTGGATTCGTCTTAGTGTTACTCAGCAAGGTACCTTGAGCTCTCCGACTTGGATTTTCAGGTTATTGATCAACACTTACTGGTTTTGCAACATTAATTATTGATTCTAAATGGTTATTTCAGTCTTTGTTGTAAAATATGTTGTGTTCTTATAAATGGCTACGATCATATCTTCAAGTAAGGGCTTTTCTTTTTGAGGCTGAAATCCTAAGAGAGGCCCAACCATCCTCTGTTGATTCCTCCATGAAATATTTGGATGATTTCTTATCACATGATTGTATGTATTGAAGTATGGATCATACTGTGGCATGCCCTGTCTAGCTATAAAACTCAGTTGCTCTGCCTCATGTCCTTGAAAAAGATCTTCAAATACAACCTACACATGAAAATTAACAACATTAACACTCTTTTGATCAATTTTTTAAAATAAACAATCAATTTTTGCATTAAAAGTAGTTAAATCATCAATCTCATATAATCCAGCATTTTTCTTGGGTTAAAATCTTTCTATTGGCCATTGATAGTTCTTTATGGCCATCTCTTCCAAGAGCTCATAAGCATCATCTATAGACTTTCCCATCAAAGCACCTCCAGAAGTGCATCGATTGTGATCTTAGTTTTTTGGCTCAATCTGTCATAAAAGGTTTGAACCAACAACGACTTAGGTAATCCATGGTGAGGACATCTTCGAATCAACTCCTTGAATCGCTCCCATGCCTCGTACAATGTTTCTGCATCCATCTAATAAAAACTTGCGGTATCATTTCTCATCCTCGTCGTCTTGACTAGTGGGAAAAACTTAGCCAAAAATTTTGAGCTAAATCTTCTCATGTAGTAACTATACCTGGAGCAAAAGAATGTAACCAATTCTTAACTTTATCTTTTAAAGAAAAAGGAAAAAGTTATAAGTCTAATTGCATCATTAGAAATACCATTTTGTTTAAAATTATCACAAATTTCTAAAAAATTAAAGGGATGCGCTAGGATGATCATTTGGTAAACCCCTAAACTGAATTGAAGTTTGGATCATTTGAATAATGACAGGTTTGATCTCGAAGTTGTTAGCATTGATACTCGGTCGAATGATGCGAAATGAAACTCCTACAAGTGAAGGAGTAGCAAAGTCCCTGAGTGCTCTCCCGTTATTCTTGTTTTAAACATCCCCTACTCGTCTAATTTCTTCGTGTTCAGTAAACTCAACTCTTGTTTGTTTTTCTACTGCTAAGTGTTCCCTTCTCTCTCGATTCAGTTGTCTATAACTCTTTTCGATCTTTGGATTTATAAGAAGCAGTTTTCGTTGTTTAATCGACTCATATACTAATTGAAAACAGAAAAAGAAATAGCATAGTTTGCTTATAAAATAAAATAAATAATAAAAAAAAAATTGTTCTTAAATTAAAAATAATAAATTAAAATGAAATAAAGTAAATTAACAAATAATATAAACTAAAAATGCAAGTAAACCAAAAACAAAAATAAAATAAAATAAATAAAATTACACTTAAATTAAAAAATAAAAAATAAAAACTCTAGATTAATAATAGAACCTTTAGTATTGATATTGATACTAACAATCTCCGTTAACAGCACCAAAAAACTTGATGAGCGATTCGCAAGTGTACAAAATTGTTCAAGAAGAGTAGAGTATTGTTTCACAAGGATTACGTATCAACCACCAAAATTGTACAAATTCTATTATTTTCTAGAAATTGAAATTAAATTTTTATGAAAAAATTAAAACAATTCAATCAAAGCAAGACAATTTAAATTGAGAAAAACTTATCAGTGGAACCGCACCAAAGTAATTGATTTCACCTGAATCTTGTGTATATTCGCATTTGATTTCGCAATCGATTTAATCTAGTTTGTAATTGTCGAATTATCCTAATGTACTTTTGGTTCCATTTCCAGTATTCTCTAGGTTTATTAATTAAGAACTGCTAACATTTTATAATAATTATTAATTTGATTCAATTAAATCTATGATAATTTGATTAACCTACGTCAATTCAATTATATTATTCTAGTCTAAATTGTAATTAACGCTTAATAATATCTATATAATTGATAGAATTTCACTCCTGTTACTCTAAAAATTAATCAAGTAACACATGTCAAAAAAAAAGAATCCTTGTGCGATTAAGAGTTTTGAAGTCATAAGAATGTTTCCTTCATGCAGGTTTCTCTTCCCGTGCAGCTTACCCCATAAGTCAATTCAAATTTCTTGACTTAATGAGATGGTTGAAGCAACCTCACTTGAAAAATATTCATTATAGAAATTTAGAAAAGTTAAATGTAAAGAATAAGCTCAAAAGTTTATTAACTTAATTGAACTTGATTGAACTTGATTTTACATCCTAAGGTGAAGCCTTTTTATAGGCTTTTACCATAAAAAAATAAATACTTGAATTTACTTTAAACTATATCTAAATTCTACTCTATCTTAATCTTGAACTTAAAGTGATAATTAAATACACTTGAAATATTGATTCAAACAATAAAATAATAATTAAAATAACAAGATTAAATTGGATGATGCTCCCTCCTCTTTAGCCGAATCTAGACTCCTCCTTGGTCTTGGTTGTCTTCATTTGATAATTCCTTTAATTAATTAATATTTTAAAGAAGATAAGTTGAAGACCAAGTGAAATTCCCTTGAAAGAGAGTGGGAGAATTTGACTAGGACTCCCTGAACTTTTGGTTTATTCCTCTATGAGCTTTTACCTCAAAATTTGATGTTTATTTTGAATTATTCATTTCAATCCATATAGGATTGTTTAGGAATGAACTTACCTAAAAATTAATCAAGTAAAAAATGTCAAAATAAAAGACTCCTTGTACGGGTAAGAGTCTTCAAGTCGCAAGAATGTTTCCTTCATGCTTCTCTTTCCATGGGGTCTGCTTGAATTAGGACTCTTTCCTGCCTTGCTCTCTTATCATCTTCTTCTTCCTATCTTTTCCAGCCATAAATTTTAGATAAAAAAAGACTCAAAATTCAACTTAGGAGAGGAAAGGGAATCGAGTGAGGAGGTCCCTCACGCATAAGAGTTTCCCGCATACGCAGGATCTCTCTCTCGCGCATGTGCTTGCACGCAAATGTGAGCAAGGCTACCTGCATGAATGACCTTTCTTGGTCAAGAGCCTCTTCAACTAAGGGGCCTTAGACTTGCCTCCTCATGGGCCTTTAAAGATTGGCCTCCTATTGGATTTTCCTTAGGCTCACGGGTTGGGCCTTTTTCTTACACCTTGAACTAGCCTTTTTTAGTTAAACACAAAACCATTTGAATTTTGTCCTTTCCTTCTTGGGATTGGATTTCTTGGGATAATCTAGGAAATTTAGAATATTGGAACCTAGCTTCCTTCTTGGTCGTGGACTCACAAAAATTTTTATAAACATCTTCAACCCAACGGGTAAAATAGGCACTCTTGGTCAGCCTATCCCTAATGACTCAGATGGCATTTTGACCATAACAGGTCCTGAACAATTTGGTGATCAGTCCATAGTTACATGCTCTCATTTCCATTTAGGGATTGGAAGAACCTGTAGCAAGCCACTAGTCTCTGATGTTCTGTCTTTATCTGTTGACAAGTGAGACATTAGAGATGTATTGAACTATATCTTTCTTCATTCCTTGCCACTAATATAATCACTTGAAGTCCTGGTATATTTTGGTGCTCCCGGGATGAATGGATAATTTAGAAGCATGGGTAGTCTTGAGTACATCTGCACATACAGCAATGGGGACCTAATTCAGTTCTAGAATCTGAACAGTCTATCATCTGAGATCCTGAAATTAGGGGATTCATCATAAATGAACTTACCTAGATTCTTGGTGAGTTCTAGGTCTGTGGCCTGGGCTTCCCATATTTTCATAAAGAGATCCGATATGGCTCGTATTTGGGCGAGATAGGTGCCCTTGTCATAGTAGCTAAGGCGAAGTGATTATACAGTGTCCATCAACTTCCAACTGGAGGCCATGGTTTAAGTTATCACGGCAGACTCCTTTCAGCTTAGTTCATCGATGACTACATTTCCTCTTTTGGGGTGATAAATGATCTTGTAATTATAATCCTTCAAAAGATCCATCCAGTGTCTCTGTCTCATGTTTAAGTCCTGTCGAGAGAAGATGTACTCGAGACTCTTATGGCCAGTATAGATTTAAAAGTTTGACCGTACAGATAATGTCGCTATATCTTCAGGGAAAAGATAATGACTGCCAACTCCAGGTCATGGGTAAGGTAGTTACACTTATGAGTTTTGAGTTGTCGGGACCTAAATGCAACTACTATGTCATGCTGCATCAGGACACACCCCAAACCAATATGAGATATGTTGCAGTAAACTTGGAATCACCCAACATTTTCAGAGAGGATTAAACTAGGAGCAGAGGTGAGACAACACTTTGGTTCCATGAAGCTTTCACTGCACTTATAATTCTAGACGAAGGGTATGCCCTTTCGGATCAGCCAGGTCATAAGGGCAGCAATCTTGGCAAATCTATCAATGAACCATCGGTAGTAGCCTGCTAAGCCAATAAAACTACGTACCTTGGCCACGTTGGTGGGCAGATTCCAACTAACCACCGTTTTTACCTTGGATGGGTCTATAGAAACTCCTTCACTTAAGATTACATGACTAAAAAAAGAAACTCGATCCAACCAATAGGAGCACTTGCTTAGTTTTTTATACAGTTGGTTTTGGCAGAGAGTCTCCAATACTTCAGTCAAATGCACAGCGTGTTCCTCAAGAATTTTAGAATACACTAGAATGTCATCAATAAAAATGATGATGTACTAATATAGTGCGTACCAAAAAACTCGATTCATTAAATCCATGAAAGCTGTTTGGGCATTGGTCAGTCTGAACGACATCACCCTAAACTCGTACAAACTGTACCTATACCAGAAGGTAGTTTTCAAAATATCTTCTTCTCTAATTCTCAACTGCTGATATCCGGTCCTAAAAACAATCTTAGAGAACATTGTGGCTCTTTGCAGTTAGTCAAAGAGATCATCGATCGGGGGTAAGGTGTCTTGCTTTTAACGATCACTCACTTGAGTTTCCCGTAGTCCACATAGAGTCGGAGGAAACCATTCTTTTTCTTTAAGAACAACACCGAAGTGCCCCAAGAGAATGGCTAGGGCAAATAAATTTCCAGGTGATAAGGTTTGAAAGTTAATGTTCCAGCTCTATTAGCTCAGCACGACTCATGCAATAAGCAGGCTTCGAGATTAGCTGGGTTCCAAGCAATAATTCAATTAAGAACTCTACCCCACGGGGGAGGTTAACCAGGCAGTTCAATGAGAAAGACATCTGAAAAATTGCAAACAGTTGGTGTGGAACACACAGCAGGATCAGCACCCATATTCTTGTTCATTCAATTGTTAGAAAAATAATAACAATAATTTTTATTCCTTTTTCGAGGATCGTAAAGTTAAAATTTTACTTTCACAGTCTATTATACCTCTATAATTTTCCAACCAGTCCATTCCTAATATCACTTCAAATCTTACAAATTCTAACAGTATCAAGTTTACACATACTTTTATTCATGAAGTTTTTATCCTACAGTCCTTATATACATAGTGAGCCTCTAGTAGTCCCTTAGAGGGAGTTTCTACCACTAGTGTTTCTCCTAAAGGTTCTGGTCTAAAATCTAGATTACAAGTAAATACATAAGAAATAAAAGAGTGAATTGTACCTGTATCGATCAAAGCCTTGGTAGAAGTGTTATGAATAGAAAGCATACCCTGGATAAAGACAGGAGCAGGAAGGGCACCGTATTCATCCAAGTGATACATTCAACCTTATGCTATGGGCCAAGCTACATCCTTTAGTCATTGGGGGCAATCCTTTATAAAGTGTTAGATGCTTCTGCACCGATAGTAGATATTATTGATACACCAACAGGGTGGTCCCCATGCGAGGGACCATAATGCTGACAGGGTTGGTAAGAATAGGCAAGTGGAGCTATAGGTGGGGGCAAGGCAAGAGGAAGGGCAACTCTTGTTCGTTTATCTGGAGGTTTACTTACTGGATCAAGCAATCTCCTTCTAAGTTGTTGGGGTTATTGTTGGGTATAGACTCAAACAATACGTTGGTATTTAGCAAAGATAAGGTCTTCCGTAAAATGGGCATGTTCGAGCACCTCTGCATATAAGCTGGGTCTCAGTATTGCGACCCAGTCATAAATATCGTCATGAAGGCCCTTGAACAAAGTGGGCTGCATACTGGGCAACAGACAGACTTCTTCAGCGAAGGTCCTAAAATTTCTCCTCTTTCTTTTCCCGAACATAGGCAGGGAAGAAGTTATCAAAAAAAGCATGCATGAAAATTTTTCATGTGGTAAGGGTAGGCAGGACTTCCTTCTTAAGTCACCACCAGTGTTTTGCTTCACTGTTTAACATGAATGCTGCAAGGGAAACTTTTTATTCTTTGGTTAAGTCTAGGACAGAGAAGAGTTTCTCTATCTGTAGGATCCAGGCTTTTGCTACTGAATGATCAGGGCCACCTTCAAAGTGTGGGGGTTAAGTTTCCTAAATTCTGTTATAATATAGGAGATTTATCGATTTGTGTTTCGGTATTTAGGGGCATGGGGCGGATAAAGGTTGGCCTGATATTATTCTACAGCTGTAGTTAATCCTTGGATAACTCAGAAAGGTTCTGCAAATTCAGCCCTGGTAAGATGATTCAGGGTTTCAGGTCACTCAGGACGCTCTACGAATGGTCTTCCTCGTGTTATGCCTACAAGAGAAAGGAAGACACGAATTGGTGGTCTAATCTTGAAAAGAGGACTTATTTCTTTCCTAGGAATTCTAAAGGGTTCATCTACCTAAGGCCTCAGTGCAAGGGATTTGATCCGTAAAATTCTGCTCTGATATCATCTATGACATCCCAAGTGATATTTAAGGCAAATAGGTGTTAGATACAGATACAAAATAATGAGTGCATAATAAAATTTACGCAGCGGAATAAAATTATTACAAATCCCTTATAAATACATATGAGTTATACATACATATATTGAGGCCAGAATTGACTGCAAAATACAAATCAAAACATAAGAGCCACACCTTTCACTATGCTAGTAGACTCATCAGAGTGCGGGAACAGTCATGCACTTAGACTTGTGGATTCACGGGATCCTCATAGACTTTCAAGGGTAGGCCAGCATAGTTCCTCACTTTCTTCCTCATCTTAGGGAGAGGCATGGAAAGAGTGAATTCCATATGCTCAGTAAGGAAAATAATATTAAATTAACATCATAAGGTTTCAAAAGTTAATTATTTTGACTTAAGAGCTTACCATTTAACCTCCTCATTTACCTATCTCACATTATGAAAAACAATTTATTTATTAAGAAAATAGTATATTAATACAGACAACCAAACATACATCATACCAGATAATAGAAAAAATCAAGTAAATCATGAAATGCTCAGATTTTTGTGTCATGCTTCGCGAAGTCATTACAACTTTCGTCTCTGAGGGTAGATACAGATTTTCAACTACCCAAGTGGAATGACCATATCAGATAAAGATATGGTAATTTACTTAGACCCATTTCTAGCTGGTCAAACCATGGTACGATCTATGACCACAGTCGTATTAGCTATAATGGCCCTAACAGATATCTATAGTAACGACATTACTTAGTCACGGGTGACCCGTACAAATAGTGTGAAACTACTATTATTAGAGGGTACACCGTCATCCACTTGGAGTTGTCCTCTTATGTCGTTCCAGACCAGATAAGGAAAAAAGAAATAAATGCCCCGAAGGGCAAGAGGAACAGATACCCATCAGAGATAACAAACCTAACGAAATACTTGATGCAATATGCCTGTTAATACAGATACACTTCGAACCATACAGGCTTTATTCCACTTTTTTCTTTTTCTTTTTATACTCTTTATTTTTTATACTGATTACATATTATATTTATTATATACAATTCATCAAGTATCTGCAATTCACATAGTGTGCTTGCAAATAAGAACAATCAACTCATCTGAACACAGAGGCATATAAAACAAGCAAAATCACAATCATATTAAATTAGTTTATCTAAAAAAGTACTCCTTAAGACGTTGAAAGAAATATTAGATTCCTTATCGAAACTTTGATTTTTTCTTCTTCACCATTCTCCTTTCTTTCGCTTCTCTCACTAGACAACTATCTCTCTCTTTAAATCTTAAAAAATAGAAGAATTGAAGTGTAGGGATAAATGGAAGGGGAAGGGCAATTTATTGAATTTTGGAACCATCGGATTCTCGCCAACTGGAAAAATCTAGTGAAGAGAGAATAGAAAAAGATGTTTGGCACGAAAAATGAGGGAAGATGGTCTCCTCCACCGGCAATGGCAGCGTGCTGTCCGATGCGACGACGGCGCACTGCAGGCTAGCCTGTGGGCGCACAGGCCTCCTATCGCACACGCAGGGCCTAGGCATGCTGGGTGCCAGGCGTAGACACACACAGTGTGCGACACTTGTCTGTGCATGAGGTGACGGGCAGACAACATGCTTACGCTCGACAAGGCGTGTGCAGGTCCTGACCCCGCGTCGTGCACACTGTGTGCACGTCCCGTGTGTGCATGCATGTGGATTGGACATGCCCGCTGTGCGCACGTCCCACGGCTACTATGCGCGCATGCGCGTGTGTATAGTGCTTAACACCCGCGCGAGCAATCTGCTTCCCCATGGAATTTTTCCAGCAGGATTTCTTCTCGTTTTGTCATTTTTTTGGATTTCTCTCAATTTTTTGTAATTAATTTAAATAAGTTAAATAAAAAATTAAATATTAAAATTTAAAATTAAATAAATTTAAATAAAAATAAAATAAATAAAAATTAACCAGATTTACGAATCACGACCAATATTAAGCAGAGTAAATTAATTAAGTTTAATGTGGCCAAAGGCCCGAATAAATAGAATTTTTCAAATCATTTAAGCACAGTGATTGGTGGGGTGTTACAATATATATATATATATATATATTTGCCTACAAAAAGTTTGATTCTTGCACCGTAGTAAGAAGAATAGTTGAGCACAAAAAGGTAAGTACTTTCTTGATTAATAGGTTTACTTGATTGAGATTTCTTTCCTTAGTTTTCTTTCTTTCTTTTTTGTTCTCTTTTTTTTTTAATGATGTGGGAAACATAAATTATAAGGAAAGTAAACAACTAGTGGTAAGATTGACGCTCAACAGGGAGTACAAGAGAAGAGAATTATAAGTTATTGCTTCTTGCTTGGATCGATGTGTGAGACTTACTCTCTTTTTTTTTTTTTTTTTTTGAATAGATGAACAAAAAAAGGTGCAAAAAAAAAATAAAAGTGCAAAAATAAAAGATAGTAGGTTTAGATGGAGCCAAAGCTCTTATACCAAATGACGTGGATCCCAAGATCAACCAATGTGATAAAGAACTTGCACAATTTCGTTCAAGGCACTAAAAGAATTTGATTTTATGAAAACTCTCCCTACTTAACCCCCTATAAAAAAAGATAAGAACTAAGATCACTTGGAAACGGAGGATTAAAAGAAGAATAAAAAAATGTCACAAGGAATGATCTTAATAATTATATCCATTCCTTACTCAACAAGAAGGATGAAGACACCTCTCTTGAATAAGGCTCATAATATTATTTATTTCAATTTTGAATGGTTACAACTAGAAATTGCAGGTCTATTTATAGAGTAAGGCCATGGAAAATACAAGGAAATAAATCTTGTAAATTAATTATAGAAATTAAATCTTACTTTAATTGAAAAATTAATAAAAATTAAGAAGATTCTAACTTATTAGGCTAGATAGGATCTTCCCTTTTGGAAACTTTTTTTAATGGAGAAGATTTTAATTGATTTTAAAAATAAAGAGAAAATAAATGGAAGTTTAGGCTTCGCCATAATCTTTTCTTTTTAACCTGAATTTGGTTTTTTAAAATTCTTCCATTTCCTTGTTTGATTCCCTCTTCCACTTGGATTGCGATGTAAGTACTATTATATTCTTCGATTGTTGGGCTTGTTTTCTTCTTCCTTTGGACTAGGCATTCTCTTTATGATCTATGTTCATATTGACATCAACAGTCCTAAAAATTTTAGATACTTGATTATTCATTCTTCCACAACTGAATAAAACTCTTCTCATGAATGGTTTTCAACTTCAATTAAATCTCAGAAGGATTCAAAAATCCTTATCATACCAACTAAAGCTAAGTTTCAAGAGATCCACATTATCAAAATTGAGAGTCTTCATCAATTTAGAGTCATTATCAAGATAAGAGAAGGAGAATCTTATTATTACAAGTCTTGGTCGGGATACTCTTATTCATCTCACAGTAGAAAATCCTTTATTTTCTCTTGGATTTTCTCCTAATATTTTCTTGGACTTTTTCCTAAATTTTTTCTTAGATTTTTTCCTTGATTTTCTCATGAAAAAAAGAATTGTTTTCTACTTCAATTTAGAAGCTTTTAAAGCATCTTCAATTAAATATTGAAGAGTAAATCCAAATCAAATTAAGCATGGAAATCTGGGCCATAACACCACCAATTTCTAAGAGCAAAGTTTTTTTTATTCTACTTAATTTATGCCTATTTAATTAATCTTTTAATAGTTTTCTAGTATATCTACCTACTTGCTGCAGGAGCTCTTTCCTTGAAGAGTATTAAGCAAACACTCATAGCTTCTCCCATCATGGCAGCAGAGTTTACAACATGTTAAGAGGCATCCAATCAGAGAATATGGCTATAAAATTTTATCACTAGGCTGCACATTGTGGATGACATAGAAAGACCACTCAAGTTATTTTGTGACAATAAGTCTGCAGGTATGTATTTCAATAATAATAGAAGTTTGAAGAAGTCAAAGCATATAGACATCAAGTACTTATTTGTTAAAAAAAGAGTTTACAGTAGATAGATATCTATAAAGCACGTCGGAACAAACTCCATGGTTTTGGCTCCACTCACTAAGGGATCACAATCTAAGGTCTTTCATCAACACATTGCTCATATGAGTGTTGTATCTCTTGAGGATATGTAGTTTCAGTGGGAGTTTGTACTTTAGTTGCTTTTATATTTAAACACATGTTATGGTAAATTTCGGATATGGCTATGGATATTTGGTTATTTTTCAGTTATAAAAAATTTGGTTTATTTTGTCTCTGAACTTTCTTAAAGTTGATCTTACTAAGGTTTAAGGTAGCAACAGTTAGAACTAGACATGCTTGGATCACATTGCATGTAATTTTCATGCTACACATCCATGGTTGATCCATGGCATTCAGTTATATTGACATACGTGATCATTGATGTGTTTAGTTACGACAAATGTAACGAAACTTTAATCCTATGTTGATATGATTGATGGACTGAATTGTTTATGGATCCATACTATAATGATAACAAAATTCTAAGTACTCATAGAGTTGTTTAATGCACAATTATGAGGTGACACGCACATAGCCCACGTGGGAGATTAATGGGTTTTAATTAACTATGTCGGTTTATGTGAAAATTATTCTGCATGAAAGACTATCAAATTAATTAAGTTTGGTTGAAGTGATATGATAAGGTTAAGTGTATTTTTTATTTTAATGCATCAAATTAAGAATGGGCCTTTATGTATAGAGACCAAATTATTATTTCTAATTTTATGATGGGTCAAATTAGAAATAATGAATGTTAATAGATGGTTAGCCTATATATACAGTTATGATCCCTAAATTACATGAACATTTATTCTATTTTGATATCTCATCGTCATAAATAGAGAGTAAGAGAAACCTCCAAAGGACTACATATTAATTTGAAAAATTAACTGCACGACATGTTATTATTTTCCATCATGATTGATTTATGCACGCTTCTGCTTCAAATTACAATCTTAATGATTTAATATGAGTTTTTGGATTTATATGTCATGTATTTTCACAAAGGTTGAATTTCTAACAAACATGTGTAAGTTGGAAAAAGGATTCGTCTTGTCATGTATATGTTTATAATATAAATTTAGTTATACAATTATTTTCATAGTCTGCTATTTTTTTAGAAAAAAATGGTTAGATGACTGCATCATGTTGAATGATTTTAAGTTTTTGATGGTTTTGGCTTTCATTTGTTGTTAGATTAGTACTTTATTATTACTAGGAATGTGAAAACTCACCCCAATTCACATCGCTACTTTTATATCAGCATAAGGATCAACAAAAGATTGAATCGAGTGAAATCTTAGATTTTGAGGAATCATGTGAAGATAATAAAGATTAAGTGGTCTAAATGGCACAAGAATTTTGAGAATTTAGTACCTCATGTTTAGATTGTAAATTTTCTATAAAAAGAGATGTTTAGAATTTTCAAATTAATAATATGTATGTTGCTACGAAATGTATATAATTTGGTAAATATTGCTCAGATTTGAAGTTGTGCCGACATCGATGCTCTCACTAGCGACGTTACATAAGACATTAACATATGGTAAGTCAAAATTAGGATAACGCAGATTAATTCATATATGGCTATTTAGTGTTCTATATAAGAGTAGTGGTCTTACTAATGACTTGAGGGAGGGACATGATTATGATTATGCATTAGGAAGTTAATAGGAAAAAGTGAAAGTTTAATCATAATAACATAATTCTTAATTAATTGTGTAGTAGTCTGTGGGCACATGTCCAACTAAGTGATTAGTTGTTAACGTAATAAGTTAGACAACGATTGAAATTGTTGATAAACTGTTGTTTTAAAGTTTATCAACACATAATTCATAGTTCATTTCCTTAAATATATGGATATTATCTATTATATTATGTTATTGAAAACTTATGATATTTAAATTATTAACATATGATACTTTAATTTAATATATCAATTAAAAGATAAAGTTAAAGAAAAAGAATGTCACTTTTCATTCATCCAGAACACAAATTAAGCAATATTATATGTAATATTAACTCTCTCATGATTGTGTTGGTCATTTTTGTTATTTATTTTATTAACATTATGGCTTTCTCTTTTTGTTGTAAGGTAAGATGGATAGTACATTTGTTTAGTCTGTTATGTTAACACAAATTGGTCATATTTTGCATATATGGCTTAGAGGAACATCAATTATCTTGTGTTTATCATGAACTTTGGTTTCAAATTTAAATGTCAAATTGAATCAATCATAGCTAAAAAGAAATTCATTTTGATTGGTCTCCCTGGTGAACTCTAATTACAACTATCTTCTTAAATAAAGTGTAGTAGTATGTGAAAATATCAACAAGGTCGTGACCCACACAGAAACACCACAATTCATAATTGTCTTCCTAGCCCCAAGGTTATGGTATAAAAGAATAATTCATTTATGAAGTACATTAGATAAGACTAGATATTTCTCGACATCATATATGACATGTCACTAGCACCTTAGTTATAACTAAGATGTTTTCTAACTTATACAATTATTACAATATTTAATAGTTATATTATTATCTCATAGTAAAGAAAAATAATGCTAATTAGGTAGTAAACATAGAAGTGGTCATAAAAC
>NW_019014692.1:2744387-2761704 GCF_000150535.2 Carica papaya | reverse complement strand
CGCCCATGTGGCTCCGTCCCGCGTTGCCTCCTGCGTCAGTGTTCTTACCACGCGGTGTGTCCTAGTTGGCCGAGGCTGCTGACTGGGATGCTGACGTGGCACAACTTTTTTAAATTACGTTTTGACCTCTGGTTTTCGATTTTCTTTTCAAAAACACCCCCAGAATCTAAATTTTCATACCTTTTTCCCAAAATCATTTTCAATTAATTTCTAAAAATAATTTCACCTATTTTTATTATTATTATTATTTTTATCTCCATTAAATAAAATTAAATTAAATTACAATCTTATAAATTAATTAATAAATAAAATAAAATCAAATAAAATTCCAATAAAAATAAAAATAAAATAAAAGTTCTTTTTTTTTTGGTTATTACAACTCTCCCCCCTTTAAAGAAATTTCATCTTCCAAATTTGCCTCTTACTCTTGGTCGAACAAATGAGGATATTGTGCTCTAAAGTCGGATTCTAGCTCCCAGGTAGCCTCCCTTGGCATGTGGTTTTGCCACACTACCTTTACAAATGATATCTTCCGGTTGCGGAGTATCCTGCTCTTTCGGTCTGTGATACCGACTGGTACTTTCTCATAAGATAAGTCCTCTTGGAGTGGAAGCGGTTCATGAGCCAAGACATGAGAGGGGTCTGGGTTGTACTTACGTAGCATGGATACATGGAACACATTGTAGACCTTGGAGAGCTCTGGAGGCAGTGCTAGTCTGTAGGCAGCAGTACCAATCCTGTCTAAGATTTCAAAAGGTCCAATAAATCGGGGGTTCAGTTTTTTCCTCCTGCCAAACCTACTAATTCCCTTGAAAGGGGTGACCTTAAGGAACACCCGGTCGCCTTTCTCAAATGCTAGATCTCTCCTCCGGGTGTCTGCATAACTCTTCTGCCTGCTCTGAGCCGTCTGAATGTTCTTTATGATTTTAACTATTTTAGACGTGGTCTCCTCTACCAACTCCGGACCGAACAATCTTCTATCGCCCACTTCTTCTCAACAAATCGGTGATCTGCATGGGCGCCGATATAACGCCTCATATGGAGCCATGCCGATGCTCGCTTGGTAGCTGTTGTTGTAGGCAAACTCTATCAGGGGTATATGGTCGTCCCAATGGCCCCCGGAGTCAAGGACACAAGCTCGGAGCATATCCTCAAGTGTACGAATTGTCCTTTCTGATTGTCCATCAGTATGAGGATGGAAGGCAGTACTGAGAGATAGCTTTGTTCCTATGGCTTGCTGAAAGCTACTCCAAAATCAAGAAGTGAACCTGGGGTCCCTGTCGGATACCACTATCATTGGAACTCCGTGCGATCTGACTATTTTTCGGATATACATTCTTGCCAACTTATCCAAGGGGTTAGTCATCCTGATGGCCAAAAAGTGGGAAGATTTGGTAAGCCAGTCAACGATTACCCAGATGGCGTCATGTCCTGAACGTGCCTTGGGTAATCCCGTTACAAAGTCCATGGTGATGTGTTCCCACTTCCACTTCGGGATCGGTAAAGACTGAAGTAGCCCACCTGGGCGCTGATGCTCTGCTTTGACCTGCTGACATACCAAGCATTTGGATACAAAGTCGGCTATGTCTCTTTTCATCCCATTCCACCAAAACCGGGGTCGCATGCTTTGGTACATTTTGTGCTTTCGGGATGCATGGCAAACTTCGAGTTGTGGGACTCTCTCATGATGTCTCTCTTTAACTCACTGTCGTTTGGGACACATACCCTGTCTTGGAAATGGAGTAACCCATCGGCAGAGATTCAGAATTCTAAGCTCACTCCCTGTTCTGCATCATTCTTGCGAGCTACCAGGGCAGGGTCGACTAACTGGGCTTCCCTTATTCTCTGGATTAACTCGGGCTAGACTGTCAGGCAGCCCAAACATGTGACTCTCCTCAGGTCCTGAAGTCGAACCTGTTGTGTGGCCCCAATTTGCCTGCATTCTGAAACCATCAAATGGGCTAAGATACCTGCATTTTTCCTGCTGAGAGCGTCTGCTACTACGTTGCCCTTACCCGGATGGTATAAGATATCATAATCATAGTCTTTAAGGAGTTCCATCCACCTTCTCTGATGCATTTTGATATCCTTCTGAGTGAATATGTGTTTCAAACTCTTATGATCGGTATAGATCTGAAAGGTCTCTCCGTATAAGTAGTGGCGTCAGGTTTTCAAGGCGTGTATGATTGCGGCAAGCTCCAAGTCATGGGTAGGATAATTCTTCTCATGATTCTTTAACTGTCTGGACCCATATGCTATGACCTTCCCATGCTGCATTAGGACACAACCCAGGCCTAGATAGGAGGCATCACTATAAACTATATATCTCCCCGATCCACTCGGTAAAGTTAGTATGGGTGCAGTAGTCAGCCGCTTCTTTAATTTTGAAAAATTTCTTTCGCAGTTCTCATTCCACTGAAACTTGGCATTCTTCTTTGTGAGTCGGGTTAGAGGAGCTGCTAGGCTGGAAAATCCTTCAACGAACCTGCGGTAATAACCTGTCATCCCCAGGAAGCTCCGGATTTCCTTAACTAATGTCAACTTCTCCCAGCCAAGTACCGCTTCAACCTTTTCGGGATTCACTAATACTCTTTCCTTCGATATGATGTGTCCTAGGAAGGCGGTCTACTTAAGTCAGAATCCACACTTACTCAACTTTGCATATAACTTCTTTTTTTCTAGGACCTGCAAAACTTGGGCAAGATGGTGAGCATGTTCTTCTCTACTTTTTGAGTAGACTAAGATGTCATCGATGAACACGATAACAAATTGATCCAAGAACTCTCTGAAGACCCTGTTTATCAAATCCATAAAGATTGCCGAGGCGTTGGTTAGCCCAAATGGCATGACTAGGAACTCATAGTGTCCGTACCTGGTTCGAAAGGCCGTCTTGGGATGTCTTCTGTTCTTATCTTCACCTGATGGTAACTTGATCGCAGGTCTATTTTAGAGAAGACCTGTGCACCCTGCAGCTGATCGAAGAGGTCATCAATCCTGGGAAGGGGATATTTGTTCTTAATTGTAACCTTGTTCAATCCTCTGTAATCAATACACAGTCTCAATGTTCCATCTCCCTTCCTGGTAAAAGTGACTCCGACACCCCAAGGGGACACACTGTGTCTAATAAAACCACTGTCTTGCAATTCAGTGATCTATTTCCTCAGCTTTTCCATCTCAATGCAGCTCATGCAGTAAGGAGCAACCGAAATGGGCTGGGTGCCTGGCTGTAGGTTTATAGTGAACTCGACTTCCTTGTCCACTAGCAGTCTGGGTAGTTCATCCGAAAATACATCTGAAAAGTCTCGGACTACCAGAATCTCTTGGATACAAATTTCCTTCTTGGGCTTGCCTAGTTAGAGAAAATAGCAAGATTAAGGTATTAGAAAATTAAGAAAACTTGCCATCAAGGAATAAGTATTAAATGATTTTATTAATTTGTAAATGGCTCCTCATTGGGAGGATTAAATACAAACTTCTTGTTAAAGCAATCTATGGTGGCGTGATACGCTGCTAGCCAATCCATTCCTAAGATTATATCAAAATCCCCCGTGTCTAACCCTATCAGGTCTACACTCAGTTTCCTATTTGCTATCTCCATGGCACAAGCCCTGTAGACAACTTCCCCTAATAGTATTTCACCCCCAACAGGAGACACAAACAACAATGAATCAAGTTTATCAGGTGATACATTAAGTTTGGATGCAAAAACATGTGAAACAAATGAATGCGATGCACCAGTGTCAAATAAAACATGAGCAATATGATCACAGATAGTGTACATACCCTGTACCACGTCCGGGTCGGCATCGGCATCCTGCTGGTTGAGGTTGTAAACCTTGCCCTGAAAAGGAGGTCTTACTTGGTTTTGGTTCCTCGGGCACTCTCTCGCATAGTGCTGGGTACTACCACATATGCGACAAGTGTTGTTGAGGCGGTAGCATGGTCGGTCCCCGTGATCCCTGCCATAGTGCTGGAAGATCTTTCCACGTGTTGCCCCTAGAGCCTGAGGAGGGGCCTGGATCACTAGTCTAGGCCTCTTATTTGGTTGGACCGGCACAGTAGGTGCTGGTCTGCAGAGTGGAGCTAAGGGTCGGTTGACTCCCTGCTAACTGAGGATGGGTGTTGCAACTCCTCTCCACAATCTGCGTCTTTGCTAGAACGGCAGAGTATGTCTTGAGCTCCAGTACCAATAATTACTGCTTGATCTCTAGGCGGAGGCCCCACCAGAATCTCCTGGCCTTCTTGCTCTCATTCATCAATGTCTCCGGGGAGTATCGGCCCAGCTCTAGGAACTTACGAGCATATTCTGATACCGTCATGTTTTCCTGGACCAGCTGAACAAACTCCATCTCCTTTAGGTGTCGGATGTGCTCAGGGAGATACTCTGCATGGAAGGCCGCTAAGAACTGCTCCCAAGTGGCTGGTGTAGGTAGGGTGGTCTGCTTAAGCTCCCACCAACGACCTGCTTCCCCTACCAGCATGTAGGAAGCAAGGGTAGCTCTCTGCTTAGGAACCACTCCCTAGGTCTTGAAAGCTCTCTCAGTCTCTGCCAACCAGTACTGGGCATCTTCGAAAGAGGATCCCCCTGCAAAAGTGGAAGGGTTCAGTCTCCTATACCTCTCTATGTAGCCTAGGTCAATCAAGGAAGGAGCTGAGTCCCGTGGAAGAGGGACTGGGCCCGGCTGGGGATAGACTGGGGGGCCTAGTGGTGGCACCTGCTGATATAGTGGGGGCACCGGATTGTACTGTGGTAGTGCCGGGCAGTACGGTGGCTAGGGCACCAGTTCACACTGCAGTGGTGGTGCCGGGTGGTACTGTAGTGGAGCAGGCTCGTACCGGAGTGACTCAGGATCCGCTTGCTGTAGCGGTGGCTCAACCTGTGGTAGTGGGGGAGGTTCGGGTAACTCCCTTCTCTCCTCTCGACCTTGCTGGGCGGCCATGATCCTTTCCAGCATCTCAAATATTCTATCCACATCTTTCCGAAGCGAATCATCCCGGACTGCTCAGTTTAGTAGGGGTCTTCCTCTCCTCATTTCTCTGCACCTGCATTTCACAAGGAAGAGTTGAGTAACGATTTATCGGTGGGTATTCCTCTTAGCATTATTATGTAAGGGATGAGTCCGAGGAATGCAGCTCTGATAGCAACTGTAACGACACCAAAAATTTAAAGAAATGTATGTATTAAAAAGTTCTAAGTACGGAAGTGAAATAAAAATTCTGATTAACATCCCTTACACAATAACCAAAAACATATTCAACGTATGAAAGAATAACTAACTAAGGTAAATACTAGTAATGATGCTATAAATAAAACTATGAAATCCTTAGACGTCTACTCGCCGTCTTTCTGCGGGACGGGTTCGGGAACCAAATCCTCCTGATCTAAAATGGTTAAATAAGGAATGAGCTACACTAGCTCAGTAAAGACATCACACTATCTCACTGTCACAGAAGTAAAGGTTGGTAGAAAATAAAAACGACCAATGGAGCATAATTCATGATAAATTCATTTATCAATAGTAAAACCCTTTACTGTCCACTTATCTCGGTGAGCTTCATGAAAACAACATAAGAAAATAATAACATTATAAATCATGAAATCATACACACTTTATAACATCACACATATCATACCTTTGCATATCAATCATCAGATAACAGATTTTCCTCTTTTATCATGCTACTAGTATCCATGGGGATCCATAGGGGTCCCTGCTACACATGAACCATTCACATTGATAACTTGATTCAGGGTCGTCCCCATACCCCGTCCGGTATGGGCGCCAAAAACCATAAACCTCAATACCCCGTCCGGTATGAGGGTGAAACGGGTCGTCCCCTTACCCCGTCCGGTATGGGCGCCAAAACACATAAAGTCTCCATACCCCGTCTGATATGAGAGGCCACGTTCCCGGTATGGTTCCCTACGGACCCGGTCCATTCACCATCTCCCAGCATATCTAGTTAGGCTGTCGACATTATCCATTTATCAATTCACATAACTTTTTCCATTTTACTTGGTCTCAATTATCCAATCAAACATAAACACGTAAACTAGTAATGAACACCAAACAAAACAACACAACATCGGGTTCACCATAATTCAAATCATAATAAATGAAACTGTGATTCATGCATACGAAACCATAGAATAAACACATCAAATACCATACTGCTTTTAAAACTGTAAAATAGGTCAACAACAACTGACCGAAAAATACATCAGATTCGGGCTCCATTAGTAACTTTAATTAATTATACACAATTCATGAAATACCGTTTATTCATTTATTGAGCTTTAATATCGTGATAACAAATAGGGTGAGAAATTCTTACTTGTTTCGGGGTCTGAAATCGGGTTCTCACTACGCCTACGGGCTGTCCCTAAATTTCCTGAATTTTTCTCGAGGAACTAAAACACACTCTCGGTGCCTACACGTGTCCCTAAAAAACTCAAAATCAGACCCAGGGCCTACTCAGCCAATTTTAAAATTCTGGCACGGTGGCTCCAGCGTGCTCCAGCGACGGCACCGCCGCCCGCGACGGCACCGCCGCCCGCGGCGGCGATCCGCCTCGGGTTGGCCGTTTTTTTCCGTTTTCGACTAAATTCGGCCAAACTTGCATTGCTTCCTACGATAAAACAACCTTAGGGCCCTCGGTGGGCTAAAAAATCACGAAAAATCGAGACTTACCAGCGGCGTAGCTCTCAGGTGCGGCACTTCTCCGACGCGAGTCGCGATTTGATATTTTGCTCCGATCAACCTGTAGAGAAAAGGACGGTGATCACAGTGGTATAAAAATTGCATCAAACGGGAACCGGGAAGGGCCTCATCAGAGGCAAAAATCGAGGGAAGTCGCGGCGGCGCCGCTGGACTTCTGCAGTGTTTTTCGGCCGATTGGCCGGTGGTTTGGCTCCGATTTGACCATAGGCGGATTCAGCATCGAAAAACAAGCTAAGGGGAGAAAATTTACCTCGTTTGGCGGTCGAAAAATCCTCCGGTGCAGCGGTGGGTGGCGGCGGCTGGCTCCTCCGGTGACTAGGTCTTCTTCTCCAGCGAGGGTACTAGCGGCTAGGGTTTGGGGTTGGGTGTGGGTGAGGTTATTTATAACCTTCCCCTTTTAATCTCAGCCGACCATCACAATTTAATTTGGGCTGTCCGATCGCGATTAAAATAGGAATAAATCTAGGCAGTCCATCGCGATGCAATCTGGGCCGTCCGTGCGTGTTTCAATCTGGATCGTTCGCACGCGTGAGATCTGGGCTGTCCGTGCGCGTGAGATCTGGGCCGTCCGAACGTGTGAGATCTGGACCGTTCGATCGCGTGCACGCAGATCGCCCACGTGGCTCCGTCCCCCGTGGCCTCCTGCGTCAGCGTCCTTGCCACACGGCGTGTCTTGGTTGGCCGGGGCTGCTGACTGGGCTGTTGATGTGACACAACTTTTCTAAATTACACTTTGACCTCCAATTTTAGATTTTCTTTTCGAAAACACCCCCCAGAATCTTAATTTTCACCCCTTTTTCCCAAGATCATTTTCAATTAATTTCCAAAAATAATTTTACCCATTCTTATTATTATTATTATTATTATCTCCATTAAATAAAATAAAATTAAATTACAACCTTATAAATTAATTAATAAATAAAATCAAATCAAATAAAATTCCAATAAAAATAAAAATAAAATAAAAGTTCTTTTTTTTTTTTGGGTTGTTACAATAGAACTTGCACTTATGTTCTCCAGCACCTTGTGAGCTAGGACTGGTCATGTACACATCAGTACTTGACTTATTGACCTCAATTCGATCCTCTTCTAGCTCCAAGCGTTTCATGGTATCTTCAAGAGATCTAATGCCTTCATTATGGGTTAGGTGGATCTTCATATGTTCCCAACTTTGGGGTGAGGAATGAATCGCAGCTTGGACCTATTGTTCATTAGTAAGAACATTACTAGTATTTTTTAGCTCACTTATCATATTTGACATTTTCTTTAAATGCTTTTTCATTGTATTATCAAAGCATTTCTTATAAGTGTCAAACTTGATAGTAAGTGACCGAAGTTTGGTCAATGACATACTACCAAACCTTTGAGCTAATACAGACCACATATCCTCAGCTAGGTCATATTTCCTGAACTCTCTCATGATGTCATTTTCCATTCTGCTCCACAATGTAATGCGAGTGAGAGAGTCATTTTTCTTTCAAGTCTTAAAAATTGCATGGTCGCTCTGATGTTGGGCCATGTTCCATTATTCAGGTTCATTCATGGATTCATTTAAAGCTTCTAGAGCCTCTTTCTCTTCAAGCACATATTGGATTTTCATACTCCATATCTCATAATTGTCACCATTCAAATTTTCTCATTCATTGAGTTCAGCAATAATGTTTCTTTATACAAATGCCATTGCTTTATACATATAAATATTATGCACGTTACTCAATGTCTAACATCATACATATACATCCTTAACATGTATTAATTATGCTAACAATAATCTTATATTATACATAGAATCAAAAGGACATTATGTTTCCAATCATCATCTAAAATTCTAATATTTGATTATTATTAGTGTAATTAAAAATGTATGGTGCTACTTTTGGTTATTAAAACCTCTTAGTTTTATGGAAATACATATATGCCAAATAAAAGAGAAAACATGCTATCATATATATATATACATAAATAAATATGAAAAACATGAATAACATTTCATTAGCAAGAATAATATACACAATTTATAAGCAGTTCACAAAAAAATAATAACATAAAATAGTTATCTTATTCTAATCCTATGTTTGGAAAAAGATTCTCTAAGCTTATTTTCAAGGTCATCCTTAAGAAAATTTGTGTTTGTTTTAGGTAAAGGAACCCTAACAATTTTATTATGTTCGCTTCATGTGGACACCCCTATTGAAGCACCAACTATCTTTCTAGCATCCCAATTAACATGTTTTGATAAATTTGTTAATTGTGAGTTTATATGCTTATTCTTTGTCCTAATAAAGTCAAGCAAACCTTAATGATTAAGGATATGTAAACTTTCCTTAAAAGCATTATACTTTTTTTCATTTTTTAAAAGACCTCATTTCTATACAATTTTTTGAATTTTTACATTATTTTTAATAATATGGTTCATTAAAAGTTCAACTTCAGTTTTTCTGCCAATCTCCTCCGTATGAGTATTTTTTAAATGTTATATCATACGATTAATTTACTCTCTATGTTGATGAGTCTTAATTATCACAAGAGTTTTTATCATTATCACTATTGATTTTCTATAATACATACAGAAAATAAATAACATAATTAATAAGTTATCTTTATAAGTTAATTAACTAATAATTAATTTATATAAAGTAACTATTATAATAAATTAATCAACTAATAATTAATTTATTTAAATATAATGCAATTAATTAACTAATAGTTAATGCATTCAAAGCAGCTATTATAATAAATTAATTAACTAATAATTAATTAATTCAAGTATGATAAATTAATTAATTTATATAGTAAGACATGTTTTATTATACTGTTATGAGGATAAAATATCAAGTTTCATATTGTCTTATACAAAGTGGGCATGCTGGAGTGAATATTAGGTATGTCCAAAAATCATGCGGGCTTTGCCCGCGCAGGTTTGAATCCTGCCACTCGCAACAATTTTGCTTCCAATTATTTGTTCTATTTTACTTCAATTGTGGCTTAACATTGAAAGCCTGTCTAGCACAGTTGCTAGAGTGTAAGGCTCTTCATCTTATGATTGCAAGTTTGGGTCCTATGATGGGTGTTGTTCTTTGTGAATTCTTGCTTTTTTGTTTTAGAAAAAAAATAAAACAGAAAAAAAGACTAAAATGTTCCCATCTTCAACCTTTGTACTAGGTAAAAGAAGAATACACACGATCATGACAGAACATTTTTCTCTAAATAGAATCAACTTTTAAAAATGTATACTCCTTCATTTTTTGTCCAAAAATTATAAATAATATATTAAATTAAAGGTTTTGATCTCTATTATCATTTAGGATCAATATTGCATATATTTGAGTAATAAAAAAAATTATTTTACCACAAAAATAAAAAATGCATTTTTCTAAGAAATACAACAAAGTGCAAATTGGAACAAAAATTAAAGATGCAATTAACAAAAACCAATGTTAAAAATACATAAAATTAACATATAATTCACAAACATGTAATTTCTAAGATCAATGTGAATAGCAATATATACAATCACATTAACAAATAATGAACTGTATGAAAATATTCACTGCATAAATATCTATTGTAGAAACCCAAGCTTTTTGAAGAAACGAATCAACAAAAACAAAATCCTTATTCTTCACAAGAATCAAAGATGGAGAACTTTCGAGAGAGAGTGAAAGTCTTTTTTTGTTTTGTAACTTTTTTTTTTCTTCTCCAGATTTTAGTAAATGGTTTTTTCCCTTCATTTTAGACATAGTAATTAACCACTAATTTTCATACTTTGAAGTAGTAATTTCCTTTAATCACTTATTTGAATTTAAATGGTAACTCAAAACAGGGTCAGGTTCCATCATGTATGACCCATCCAATACACATGCAACTAAATGAGTAATATAACAATAAAATCCTTCAAAGGCTTTTATATATGTCCATTGCAAAGGATTTGCCTAAATTATCATTGTCATTTTTACTTTAAATGGCTCTCTAACATCTCATCAATCATTTTCATTTTCCTCTTCGTAACTTTGAAACTGGAATCTCTTTCCAGTAAACCACTACCAATGAATAGATATAATGGATCACAAAACATACATAACAATAATTTTTCTTCCTAGTAAATCGTTAACATATATACTTTTTTTTTCTACTAAAAGTAATGAAACCAACTTGTTTTTGTCAAGACTAATTGTAAAAATGACTATAGAGCATATAGAACATTAATTTTTTTTATCACCTTTGTTACATGAAGAATGAGTTTGTGAGAAAGGGAAATATGAGATGATTCACGTATAAGAAAAGAAGATAGAGAATCTGCTAAGGTTTGCATGCACAATTTGAAAGATGGAAGCTTACATACGTGATTTCAGAGAAGGAAACTTATGTTTTAATTAAAAGAGCATAAAGAACTTGTAAAAAGGAAAAAGACAATGAATGAAACTATAAAAAGAAGAGGTAAAAGATAATTCAAGACAATGAATGAACCTAATCATGACTCAAAGGTAGAAGTTTGTATTGGTTATATTGAGGGCACTAGAGAAAGGGGGTTGCACGTGATTCAAAGATAAATGAACATGTGAGAAAAAAGAGCATGGTGAATTTGTGGACACGATGATGATGATGAAGGGGGTAAAAAAGGCTGACCTGGTGATATGACCATAGGTGATATGGAATATTTAAGGGACCATTCCATCCATTCAAGCCATGACATAGGCTATCCAAGTGAGCAAATAAGCGGCCAAGGCTTTTTAAGCCACCAAGCAAGCAGTTAAGACTTCCTAAAGGACCAAGCAAGCGGCCAAGGCTATCTAACACTTGATCCTTATGGTTTGGTACCTAAATTTCCTACAAATGTGCTAAGGCCTGCACATGATGAATGATAGATTTGAGCCACTTAAGAAGAGTATAATGATGCGTAGTGGGCCAATCACAAGAATAAGATCCAAGAAACTCAAGTAAGTTTTCCATTTATTGGCCAACAGTGGATTAATGAAGGGAAGAAGCTTGGACCAAAGGAACATGCCTACGAAAAAAGAGAAGCAAGTCCATTCAGCCAAGGAAGGCCTCGCCATGCTCCTCCTATAAGTTAGGACAAATGGCCGAGAGATAAGCAATGGAGGAGAGTCCATTTTATGGGGGAATTCTCTCCCATGAAAGTTTTTCCCATCTCTTCCTTTCTTAGTGACATTTAGCTTCATGAATTGATGCATAAACTAAGACCAACATTGTGACAAAAAATCTCACATATAACATCAGCATATATAAATCTTAAATCTATAAGCAAACCCTTCCTACTTGACCCACAATCAATTTGTGACAACAAACCAAGGTAACTAGAAAAAAAAAAAAAAGATGCCACAACTTATCTAACAAGTCGATTTGATTCATTGGCTCAACAAGATGGTCGAAGCATCCCTACTTGATTAAACACTCACTCTCACACTTAACATGAGCTAAAAGCAAAATAATCTAAAATAACATTGATTTGAAAATTGAGTGTAATTACAACCTAAGGATGTAGCCTTTACATTAATTTTACCACATTAATTCTAATTGAAATCAAACTCTAAAATTTTAGTAAAATTCTTAAACTAACTACATATTAAACTACAAAAATAATAATTAATAAATAAATATAACTATGATAGATCTTTTCCTATCATGACCGAATTCTTAGAGTCTTCTTGGGATTGAATGTCCTTCATCTTCTTGATTTGTTCCTTCATTAATTAATGGATTGTTGATGAAGATTACTTGTTGAACATGCTTCAAGATTGATGGTGTTTGAGTGGGAAGATGGTGGAGGGAATTGGCTAGGAATGAACTTGGTTGATTCTCACATGGACTCTAGAACTCATCTCTTTGAATGGGTTTATATCCTTTTTGAAGTGAATCTCCCACCCAGTATAGTCCTTATTCTTAGTTGCAACTTTACCTAAAAGAAAACATAAGAAAAAAAATGTTAAAAAATAGGAGGGAATTTGAGTCCCCCTGGGGTTGATCATCTTGCACGGGTAGGACTTCCCTCCTTACAGGATTGTCTTTTTTGTAACTTCTTATTGACTTAGAACTCTCCTTTAGTTTTTTCTTGACTATTATCCTTATCTTGTCACCAATACAAGTCCTAGAAGGACTTCTTGAAATCAGAGATACATGCGGAGAAGTTACAGGTGAAGAGGATTCATCACGCCTCAAGGAGTCTCGCGAGAACGAGCTCTTCCTTTTGGTCGCACATGTGAGTTAGGACACTCACATGTATGACATGCTTTGGTCGTGGATTACCAATTAATTTTGGGCCTTTTTTTTCAATTCTTCACTTATCCATTCTATGGTCAAAAGATTGAAGGCTTGTTGGAGCTTCTTGACCTAATTCCTTGGATCCATTTATCTGATTCTCCAAGCCTATATTAAATGATCTTAGGCTATTATTGGACTTGTGATGGATTAGAAAACAAAATTAGGCCAAAATTAGTTTCCTTTTTTGTGTTAAGGTTACGCAATTCTAAGAGGGAAAAAGAATCCTTATTCTCGCGGGATTGGGAATTCCTGCAGGCATGGGAAAACTCCTTTGCACTACTTTTGTGCATACGCGTTGTTATGTTGCATGTGTCGATGTCCGTGCTCTATGATTTCATGCGTGCACCTCCTTTTGGGCTTATATCGCTAGCATTCTTGCAAGAAAATTCTTCACAGGTGTCTATGATCACATCATTCCCTTTCTTTGAAATGATTCATCCTCGAATTCTTCACCTACATAAAAAAAAATATAAAAAATATTAAAAGTAGTAGACACTCCATGCTCACCTAGAATATCAATCTTGTAAGCATTTTTGTTGACGCGCTCCAAGACTTGAAATGACATATTGTCTTTATAATCCAGCTTAGATTTTCTTTGTTTAGGAAACTTTTCCTTTCGCATATGAACCCAAACTCAGTCGCATGGTTGGAACACAATTTGTTTCCTTCATTTGTGGGCGGTGCGTGCATATGATTTATTCTACTTCTGGATATGTTGTTTGACTTTTTCATGTATGGTCTTAATCAACTCATCTCTTTATTATCCATCTGTGCTTATAATTTCCTGCAAAGGAATAGGTGTTATATTAAGCAGAGTTGAGTGATTAAAGAAAAGTCTAAGTCTAATTGCATAATTGGAAATATCATTTTGTTTAAACATCTCACAAATTTTTTAAAAAATTAAAGAGATGCACTTTAAGATCATCATTTGATAAACCACCAAACTGAATTGACGTTTGGATCATCTGAATGATGGTTGATATAATCATAAAGTTGTTAGCATTGACACTTGGTCGAACTATGCTAGATAAAGCTCCTAAAAGCGAAGAAATAGCAAAGTCCCTGAGTGCTCTCCCGTTATTCTTGTTCAAAAAATCCCTTCCTCTTTATATAATTTCATCGTGTTCAGCCATGTAACACCACAGTTTTTGGCTTCGAATCAAGTAAGGACCCCTCACCCTATTTCCTATCACGTGATTAAAGTTTAATAAATGATAAAACTGTATTTGTATAAATTAAATGAATATGCATAATTTATTATGATTGCTAATGGAGCTCGAACCGGACATATTTCTCTGTCAGTTTCTGTTTGATTTATTTTACAGTCTAAATGCAGTATGGTATCTGATTTAGTTATTATATGGTTTTTAAATGCATGAATCATTGGTTACTTCATTTCAGCCTGACTTTGTGAATCTAATGATATGCTTGCCTTGTTGGATGCTCGTTGATTGCTTTAGTATTCATGTTTATGTGGGAAACAGGAAACTAAGAAAAAAATAGGAAAGAGGTGTGAATTGATGAATGGATAAGTTGACAGCCTCACTAGATATCCTGAGAGATGGCGGACGGACCGGGTCCATAGGAAACCCTACCGGAAACGTTGTCTCATACCGGACGGGATATGGAGACTTTAAATATTTTGGCGCTCATACCGAACAGGGTATGAGGACGGCCCGCTTCACCCTCATACCGGACGGGGTATTGAGGTTTATTGTTTGGCGCCCATACCGGACAGGGTATGGGGACGGCCTTGGAAATTAAGTTTGTTAAGGGAATGGTTCACGTGTAGCGGGGACCCCTATGGATCCCCATGGATACTAGTAGGCTGATGAAAAAAAGGGCAACTGTTGTTTGATGATTGAAATATAAAAGTATGACATGTACTATGTTACAGATTATGTATGAACTTATGATATCTATGATGTTATTATTTTCATAGGTCGTTTTTATGAATCCCACTGAGGTAAGTGGACGGTAAATAGTTTGATTATTGATAAATAAATTTACTTGAAACTTGTGCTCCATTGGTTGTTTTTTATTTTCTACCAACCTTTACTTCTGTAACAGTGATATAGTGTGATATTTTTACTGGGCTAGTGTAGCTCATTCCTTACTTAACCATTTCAGATTAGGAGGACTTGGTTCCCGAGCCCGATCTACAAGAAGACGGCAAGTATTTACCTAGATGTTTATTAGTTTCTTTTATAGTCTTTCATTTCTAGTATTTTCCTTTAGAGGACTTATTTTCGGTATTGTTAGTACGTTTAAGTTATTGTGTAAGGGATATTAACCAGAACATTTTATTTCGCTTCCGCACTTATATTCTTTATATACATTTATTTTTTAAATTTTTGAGGTCGTTACTGTTGGTATCAGAGCCGCGTTCCTCAGACTCGTCCCTTACACAATAATACTTAGATGAATATCAAACCAATGAATCATTACTCAACCCTTCCTTGTGAAATGCAGGTGCAGAGAGATGAAGAGAGGAAGGCCCCCACTAAACCGAGCAGCCCGGGATGGTTCGCTTAGGGAAGATGTTGACAGAATATTTGAGATGCTGAAAAGACTCATTGCTGCCCAGCAGGGTCGAAAGGAGAGAAGGGAGCTACCCGACCCTCCCCCGCTACCACAGGTTGAGCCACCACTGCAGCGGAAGAATCCCGAGCCAACCCAGTACGAGCCTACTCCTCTACAGTACCACCCGGTACCACCGCCGCAGTATAATCCGGTGCCCCAGCCATAGTACTGTGTGGTACCGCCACAGTATAATCTAGTGCCCCCACCATATCAGCCAGTACCACCACAGGGCTCCCCAGTCTATCCTCAGCCCAGCCCAGTCCCTCTTCCGCGGGACCTAGCTCATTCCATGATTGACCCGGGCTACGTAGAGAGGTACAGAAGACTGAACCCATCCACTTTTGTAAGAGAATTCTCTTTCGAAGATGCTCAGTACTGGTTGGCAGAGACAAAAAAGGCTTTCAAGACCTTAGGAGTGGCTCCCGAGTAGAGGGTCACCCTTACTACCTACATGCTGGTGGGAGAAGCAGATTGTTGGTGGGAACTCAAGCAGACCACCCTGCCTGTTCCAGTTACTTGGGAACAGTTCTTAACAGCCTTCCATGTTGAGTACCTCCTAGAGCACATCCGACATCTTAAGGAGATGGAGTTTGTCCAGTTGGTCTAGGGGAACATGACGGTGTCAGAATATGCCTGTAAGTTACTGGAGTTGGGCTGATATTCTCCTGAGACATTGATGGATGAGGGCAGGAAAGCTAGGAGGTTCCAATGGGGCCTCCGCCCAGAGATCAAGCAGCACCTATTCGTACTGGAGCTCAAGACATACTCAGCCGTTCTAGCCAAGGCACAGTTAGTGGAGAGGAGCCTCTACACCCTCCCTCAGTCAGTAGGGAACCACAGACCCTTAGCTCCACTCCGCAGACCAGCACCTACTGCGCTTGTCCAACAGAACAAGAGAGGCCCAGACCGGTGATCCAGGCTCCCCCCCCAGACTCTAGTGGCAGGACGTGGTAAGATCTGTCAGTATTGCGGCAGGGATCACGGGGACCGACCATGTTACCGCCTCAATAATACTTGTCGCATATGTGGTAGTGCCCAAGACTATGCGAGAGAGTGCCCAAGGAACCAGAATCAAGGAAGACCTCCTATTCAGGGCAGAGCTTACAACCTGACCCAATAGGATGCTGACGCCGAGCCGGACGTAGTACAAGGTATGTACACTATCTGTAACTATTTTGCTCATGTTTTGTTTTACACTGGTGCATCATATTCATTTGTTTCACCTATTTTTGCATTCAAATTTAATGTATTATCTAATAAACTTGATTCAATATTAATTGTATCTACTGCTGGGAGTGCAACATTACTAGGAGAAGTTGTCTACAAGGCTTGTGTCGTGGAGATAACAAATAAAAAACTGAGTGTAGACCTGATAGAATTAGACACGGGGGATTTTGATGTAATTTTAGGGATAAATTGGCTAGCGGCGTATCACGCAACCATAGATTGCTTTAGCAAGAAGGTTGTATGCACTCCTCCTAATGGGGAACCATTTACAAATGAATAAAATCATTTAGTACTTATTTCTTGATGGCAAATTTCCTTAATTGTCGAGTGCCTTAACCTTGCTACTTTCTCTAACTAGGCAAACCCAAGAAAGAAAATTTTATTCAAGAGATTCCGGTAGTCCAAGACTTTCCATATGTGTTTCCGGATGAACTACCCGGGCTACCAGTAGAAAGGAAAGTCGAGTTCACCATAGATCTACAGCCTAACACTCAACCTATTTCGTT
>NW_019014692.1:2650833-2669839 GCF_000150535.2 Carica papaya | reverse complement strand
AGCGACGAACCGCCCACGTCGTCGCGATCCGAAAACTTCACTAGACCATTCAATTGGTAGGAGCGACGGGCGGTGTGTACAAAGGACAGGGACGTAGTCAACGCGAGCTGATGACGCACACTTACTAGGAATTCCTCGTTGAAGACCAACAATTACAATGATCTATCTCCATCACGATGAAATTTTAAAGATTACCCGGGGCTTGTCAGCCTAGGCTATAAACTCGTTGAATACATCAGTGTAGCGCATGTGTGGCCCAGAACATCTAAGGGCATCATAGACTTGTTATTGCCTCAAACTTCCTTCGCCTAAGTGGCCATAATCCCTCTAAAAAGCCAGCTGCGGAAAGTCACCTCTGCGTAACTAGTTAGCAGGCTGAGGTCTCATTCATTAATAGAATTAACCAAATAAATCACTCCACCAACTAAGAACGGCCATGCACCACCACCCATAGAATCAAGAAAGAGCTCTCAGTCTGTCAATCCTTACTATGTTTGGACCTAGTAAGTTTTCCCGTGTTGAGTCAAATTAAGCCGCAGGCTCCACTCCTGGTGGTGCCCTTCCGTCAATTCCTTTAAGTTTCAGCCTTGCAACCATACTCCCCCCAGAACCCAAAGACTTTGATTTTTCATAAGGTGCTAGCAGAGTCATAAAAGCAACATCCGCTGATCCCTGGTCAGCATCGTTTATGGTTGAGACTAGGACAGTATCTGATCGTCTTCGAGCCCCAAACTTTCATTCTTGATTAATGAAAACATCCTCGGTAAATGCTTTTGCAGTTGTTCGTCTTTCATAAATTCAAGAATTTCACCTCTGAATATGAAATACGAATGCCCCCGACGTTCCTGTTAATCATTACTCTGATCCTGAAGGCCAATAGAATAGGACCGAAATCCTAAGATGTTATCCCATGCTAATATATACAGAGTGTAGGCTATTACTTTAGGTGTCCTTTAAGTTGGCTTCAACCGTTATAAGTGGATGAGAAAATAAAACACTAAGTTAGTGGGTCATCCAATTAATTATTGAAATTAACATTAATACCATGTTTTTCTAGTTCATTTCCTAAATAATTAAATTTTGTTCATGTTTTTCTATGTCAATTAATACCAAGTTTCATAGATATCTAGGTTCATAAATGTCTAAATTCATGTGTGTATTAATTATGAACATTTGGAAGAATCTAGGTGTTTTTGGATATAAATATCTCATTTTTTATGTAATATGACATAATTTTATTATTAAATAAATTTTATTGTCTTTGTAAGAACTTTGACAAGTGAGAATTCTTATTATTTTTATTGTATTAAAAATTGAATTAACTTATCCAGTTATCTTGTGGTGTTTATTTATTCTTGCTTCTTTCATCCCAATCACCTAAGTTCTCAATTACAGGTTAATTGTAGGTTTGGTAGGGAGGATTTATTTAGAGTTCTAAGTTATCTATACTAAATGTATATGTGGGTTCTAGATTTAATCTTTGATCCTTAAGTTCTACATCAATTCTCTTTGCGTATAATTATAATTTCTTTTCATTATTTGCATTATCTCATGATTGCATGTGTTGCGCACTGCATGCCAAGGAAGGAGGCTAGTTTTTCTTACTAACCATGTGGAGCTCATTATATTTCACCTTGGTATATTTCATATTAGAAGAGATCACGAGACCATGGAAGGCTTGGAGGAAACCTTCTAACTTTTGGTTTAATTTTTATATAATAAGCCAAAAATAAATGGAGATATCATTTATAGATAACTTTTATTTAGAAAAATGCCTCATGCATTTCTATTTTAAATTAGTCATTAGGTCATAAGGGATGTGTTGCCCCACAAGCCTTCGCGCTTAATTTGGAATGAGAACCTTGATTTATTCAGGCCCTAAAGCCATTTGAACTCTTTAAATTATTTCGTAATTTTTAATATCGTATTTTGTAAATTAAATTTATATTTTAGATTTATTTAAATTTATTCAAAAAAATTTATATTTTTATTAATTTTGTTGATATTATTTTATTATTTTTATTCAAAAATAAAAATTTAAAAGAAAAGACGAAAAAAGAGTGGAAATCTCGCGGGAAAAAGTCTGCAAGAAAGGACTCGTCCGCGCAGGCATTGCACACCACGCGCAGCAAGCACAAAACATGTGCACTATGCGCACTTCCAACTGCATGGAGTGCGAAGCGAGTCTACACGTGCGTTTCATAGCACACAGATTGGTGCAGCACCGGGAGCCTTGTGCGTGCGTTGTCCTCGCAGTAGGCCTATGCTGTAAGCATGCCCATGGCAGGCTAGACCTGCAGGCGTAGCCGACTGGGGCAGTGTGTTGCTACCTAAGTGAAGTGTGTCGCCCCCTAAGACGCTGTGCACCGTCTTAGGCGGTGAGCGCCGCCATCTTGGGCAGTGTGCCACCATCTTGGGCAATGTGTCACTGTCGTTTGGGAGGTGTGCCTCTATTTTTCACGTCTTCGTTGTGTCGCATCACATCACTCCTTTCCCATTAACTTTTTCTCTCCTCACCAATTTTTGCCACTTAGCACAAATCTAACGATCCCCATTTTCTATAAATAGGGACCCCTCCCTTCCCATTCCCTCATCACTTCCATTTCATTCTTCCATCCTCTAAGAGCTTAGAGAGAGAGGGAGTGATCTAGAGAGAGAATGAGTGGAGAAAAAGAAAAAAGTGCAAGAAAACTTCGAAGTTTCAATAAGAAATTTAGTATTTACTTTAAAACATCTTAAGGAGCATTTTTAGAGCCAAAATTATGAAGCTTGAAATTATGATTTATATGATTATGTTAAATGTCCACATGATGTAAATTTTACTTGATAAAGTATGTTACATGATCATATATGCACTTGATAATTTGTAAGTAATTTAAATGATATAATTTTTGTGATCAATCATTAAAATGTGAAAAAGAGATTAAGTATGAAATGGTATGAAAAATATGTATCTATATTGACATGCATAATGCATCAAATGTTTCGTTAGGCTTTTTATCTCTGAGGGGTTTTTGTTTTTTCCATCCCCTATCTGATCTAAAAAAACGCTAGAGGACCACTCCCTATGGATGATAGCGTACCATCTAACGAGAGTGGTAACGCGAATTATCTATTAGGGGTCACCTTTGGCGAAGTACTGTCATGGCTATAAACTATCTGATAGGACCATTATGGTTGGCATGGTCGTGTTCATAGATTGTGTTATGATTTGGCAAGCCAAAAATAATGTTGTTGGCAAATTGTTGTTTTATCTGATCTAGTCATTCTACATGGATAGTCAAAAATTCATATCTGCCCTCAATAGATGGAAGTCGGAATGACTTTGGGAAGCATGACACCAAAATCTAAACATATCATGATTTATTTAATTTTCTCTATTATCAGCATGATTGAATTGATTCTTATGACTATGACATGATAAATCTCATGTTTTTATAAATAAATAAATTATTTTCATAAATTAAGAAATGACCTTGACGTGACCCTTGATGGTAAGTCTTGATGACATAATTATTCATTTTTAAAATCTTATGATGTTATTTAAATACTATTTTTCTTACTGAATATATGGAACTCACCCCTTTCTATGCCCCCCACAGATGAGAAAGATGGTGAGGAACTTATCACTGACCTACTCCCTGAAGTCTATGAGGATCCCATGGATCCAAAAAACTTTGAGTGCATGACTAGTCCCGCACTCTAATGAGTCCATTCACATAATGAAGTGGCCCTTTCTGTATTTTGATATTTTGTATTTTGTTGCCACATTTTGCCTCAATTATATATGTGTAATTGGAACTCATATATTTTTGTAAGGGATTTGTAATAATTTGCTCGCTACATACAATTATCTATTATGCACTCGTAATCTATTAATGTATCTGGTACCCTTATGCCTTATTCGCATTTAGGATGTCACAAATGATATCAGAGCAGTTATGCGGACCAAATCCCTTACAACTGATGCAATAGGTAAAATACTATTTAGGATATCTAGGAAAATAAGTCATCTTCTCCAAAACTAGACCATCAACTCGTGTCTTCCTTTTTTTTGCAGGAATGATGCGAGGTAGACCTTCTGTAGAGTAAACTGAAAGACCCAAGGCCCAGGATCATCCAACTAGGACTGAGTTTACCTAACTCTTCTAAGTTATTTAAGGACTAACCACAGCTGTAAGATAGAACTAAGCCAACCCTTGTCAACACCCTGCCCCAGAATACCGAATAGCATAAATGTCTATCTCTCATAACATAGTAGAGTTTAGGAAGCTTAACCCACCACTCTTCGAATGTGGCCCTAACCCCTTAGTATTTGAAGCTTGGATCCTGCAGATAGAGAAGTTTTTCTTTGTCCTAAACATAACCGAGGAACAGAAAGTTCCCCTAGCAGCCTTTATGCTGATCGGTGAAGCTAAACACTGGTGGCGACTCAAGAAGGAAATCCTACCTACCCCTACCACCTGAGAAGTTTTTATGGACACATTCTTTGATAACTTATTTCCAGCCTATGTTCGAGAGAACGAGGAGGAGGAATTTTAGGACCTCCACTGGGGGAATTTGATGGTTGCCCAATATGCAGCCTGATTCATCCAACTGACTAGGTTTGCCCCACTAATGGTCACCCCCGAAAGTCGTAAGGTTAGAAAGTTTTTTAAGGGCTTTTGTGCCAATATCTACGATCGAGTTACAATACTAAGACCCAGCTCGTATGCCAAGATACTATAACATGTCTAGTTGGTCGAAGAACTTATCTCGGCTAGACAGCAAAGCATTGCTCGAGTCCCTACCCAACAACAATAACACCAACCCCAATAACCCAGAAAAAGACTGTCCGACCCAATAAGTAGCCACCCTAATAAATAACCCCGAGTTGCTCCTCCCCATGCTCTACCTCCATCTACTAGATAACCTGCCCAACCTTCCTAACCATGTTAGTATTATGGTCGCTTGCATGGTGATCTACCCTTTCGGCGTATTAATCATGCACGTTATCATTGCGAAAGCACCCAGCACCTTATAAATGATTCCCTTTAGCAGTCGAACAATATGGCCAGATCTGTAGCCCAGGGTCGTGTATATCACCTTGATGAATCCGATGCCCTCCCACTCCTGTCCTTATCTAGGATATGCTTTCTATCCATGAGACTTCTGCCAGAGCTTTGATTGATACAGGTGTTACCCACTCTTTTATTTCTTGTGGATTTGCTTATAAATTATATATTAGACTTGAACCTTTAATAGAAATACTAGTTGTAAAGACTCCCTCTAGGGGATTATTAGAAGTTCACTGTGTGTATAAAAATTATAAAATAAAATATTTAGAAATATAAATATTTGTAAATTTAATACTCTTAGATTTCTCAAGGTTTGACATTATTCTAGGAGTAGATTAGTTAAAGAAATGTAGGGCAATTATTAATTGTGAGAGTAAAGTTGTAACCTTGTGATCTTTAAAAATGAAATAAAAATCTAATTTTATCATTCTCTACTTATTGAATAAATAGGAATATAGATGTTGATCCTGCTGTGTATTTCATTCCTACTGTTTACAACTTTCAGGAAGTCTTTCTGAAAGAACTACCCGGTCTACCTCCCCCACAAGAGATAAAGTTTTCTGTCAACCCACTTCCTGGAACTCAACTAATCTTGAAACCTTCTTATTGCATGAGTCGTGTTGAACTCGTAGAATTGGAAAACCAGCTTTCTAAACTTCTTGGTCAGAAATTCATCCGCTCTAGTCATTCCCCTTGAGGTGCTCTAGTATTATTTGTGAATAAGAAGAATAGCTCCCTAAGACTATGCATGGACTACCGAAAACTCAACTGGGTAACAAAAAAAGCAAGTATTCTCTACCTCGTATCTACGATCTTTTCGACCAATTGCAAGGAGGCATGGTCTTCTATAAGATCGACCTCAGATCGAGGTACTACCAATTGAGAATCAAAGAAGAAGATATTCTAAAGATCATTTTTTGGTGTCGATATGGTCTGTACGAGTTCAAAGTTATGTCGTTCGGATTAACTAATTCCTTTATTGCCTTCATGGATCTTATGAACAGGGTTTTTCAGCATGCAGTAAATCAATATGTCATCATATTTATTGATGACATCCTAGTTTACAATAAGAGCCCTGAAGAACATGCAGTCCACTTGTCTCAAGTACTGGGGACACTTCGTCAGAATCAGCTGTTCACTAAGCTCAGCAAATGCTCCTTTTAGTTGGATCGAGTCTCCTTCCTTGGCCATGTAATTTTAAGTGAAGGAGTTTCTGTGAATCCGGCCAAGGTTGAAGCAGTGATCAATCGGAACCCGCCCACTAACATAGCTGAGGTACGTAGTTTTCTTAGCTTAGCAAGTTGCTACCGATAATTCATCGATGGATTCTCTAATATTACTGCTTCATTGACCCGTCTCACTAGGAATGGTGTACCTTATTTTTGGGATTATGAATGCGGTGAAAGCTTTATAGAATTGAAGCATCATCATACCTCTGCTCCGGTGTTGATTCTCCTCGACAACACTAGAAGCTTTCAGGTTTTACTATGATGCATCTCATATCAGCTTGGGATGCATTTTGATGCAACATAGTAGAGTTGTAATACCCCACTCACCATCACGGTAAATTTGTACTTGAAAATTCTTATTTATTCGAGCCTTAAAGCCACTTGAACTCATTTAAATTTATCTCCAATTTTATATCACATTTCATTACTTAAATTTGTGATTTTAATTTATACTGATTTCATTGTTTTATTTTATTTTTGTTTACTTTTTATTCATTATATTATTATTATTAATTTATTTTATTTTTATTATTTTTTTATTAAAAATATTTTCAGGAGAAAAAAATGGGAAAAAGGGGTGAAATCCCGCAAGAAAATACCCGTAGGAAAGGCCTGCCCACGTGGACATAGCATGTTGTGCACGTGCGTGTGCGCGCAGCCAACATAGGACATGCGCACTGTGTGCACGTCCTGTCTGCGAGGGGTACGAACCCAATTTGTGCGCACGTCCCATCGCGTGTAGACAAGCCAGTCTGCACGCATCACATCATGCGCGGATAGGGCCAGGCATCATGCACTTTGTGTGTGCATCGTCCACGCAGTAAGCCTGCACAGATAGGCCTACACACATGGGCCTTCGTGTGACTGACCTAGGGAGGCACACTACCACCTCAGGCAATGTACCGCTGCCCCTTGGGTGCCATGTGCTGCCTTGGGCGGTGTGTCGTTGTAGCCGTGGGTGGAGAGCCACCGTTGGTTGAGGATTTTTCCTTTATTTTTTGCGTTACCATCGTGTCACACTAAATCACTCATCTTCCATTCAATGTTCTCTCTCCTCACTGGATTTTACCACTTAAAGCAAATCTAACGGTCCCCATTTTCTATAAATAGGGACTCCTTTCTTCTATTTTTCTCATCCCTTCCATTTCATTCTTCCATCCTCCAAGAGCTTAGAGAGAGAGAGAGAGTGATATAGAGAGAAAAGGAAAGGAGAAGAAAGAAAAAGGTGTAGGAAAACTTCAAGGTTTTTGTAAGGAATTTACTATTTTCTTAAACATCCTAAGGAGCATTTCTAAAAAATAAAAAATTATGAAGTTTGTGTTTTATGTTTTGCCTGACTTATGTTTAATAGTTCCAATAAAGTGATTTATTCTTAATTTCAAGCATGCTATGTGATCTTATAGGCACTTAATGATTTGCATGTAAATTAAATAACATGAATCTGATGATAATTGTCTGAAAAATATATGAAAAAAAAAGAAAAAAGGAATGAGCCTGAAATGGTCTAAAAAATAAAAATATCTATATTGACATGCATAATGCATCAAGTCTGGAAAGATGTAAAATGACCGCTCCCTGTGTATGACGGCGTACCCTCTGACGAGAGCGGTGAGACGAATATCTATTAGGGGTCACCTTTGGCTAAGTGCTGTCATGGTTATAGAATATCTTATAAGACCATTGTGGTTGGTACGACCGTGGTCATAAATCGTACCATGGTTCGGTAAACTAGAAATATGCCTGAGCAAATTATCATTATATATCTTATCTAGTCATTCTACATAAGTAGTCAAAAATGCGTATCTGCCCTCAAAGATGGAAGTCAGAACAACTTCGCGAAGCATGACACGAAAATTTGAGCATTTCATGATTTATTTGATTTTCTTTATTATTAAATATGATTTTGATTTAATTGTTGTGACAATGATATGATGGATCTGGTGTTTCCTTTAATAAATAAAATTATTTTCATAAAGTAAGAAAGGGACCTGACGAGACCTGATGGTAAGTATTAATTATTCGCTTTTAAAATCTTACGATGTTAGTTAAATACAGTTTTCCTTTCTGAGTATATGGAACTCACCCTTTTTATGTCCTCTCTCCCCCCCCCCCTTATGAGGAAGATAGTGAGGAACCAATTGCTGACCTACCCCTTGAAGTCTATAAGGATCCCCTGGATCCACAAACTTTTAGTGCATGATTTGTTTCGCACTCTGATGAGTTTAATCACATAGTGAAAGAAGTGGCCCTTTCGTATTTTGATATTTTGTATTTTGTTGCCACTTCTGGCCTCAGTTATATATATGTATAATTGGAACTTATATGTTTTGGTAAGAAATTTATAATAATTTGCTCCGCTGCATACAATTTTATCATGCACTCATAATCTGTTTCTGTATTTGTCACCTTTATGCCTTGATTTGCATTGGGGATGTCATAGATGGTATGAAAGTAGTTACGCGAACAAAATCCCTTACAACTGAGGTTGTAGGTAGAAAACCCTTAGGACATCTAGAAAGATGAGTCATCTTTTCCAAAACTAGACCACCAACCCGTGTCTTCCTTTTCTTTTGTAGGAATGACATAAAGGAGACCTTCCTAGAACATACCGAAAGACCCGAGGTTCAGAACTATCCAATCAGGGCCTAGTTTACCAAATTCTTCTGAGCTATCCAAGGATTGACTGCAGCCATAGGACAAAACTATGGCAACCCTTATCAGCACCCTGCCCCAAAATACCAAACAGCCAAAAGGTCTATCTCTAACAACATAGCAGAGTTTAGTAAGTGTAAACTGCCATAATTTGAAGGTGGCCCTGGCCCCTTAGTAGCCGAAGCCTAGATCCTATAGATAAAGAAGTTTTTCTCTGTCCTAGACCTAACTGAGGAACAGAAAGTCCCCCTAACAGCCATTATGCTGACTGGTGAAGCAGAACACTAGTGGCAACTTAAGAAGGAAGTCCTGCCTACCCTTACCACCTATGAAGTTTTCATGGATGTTTTCCTTAATAACTTTTTCTCAACCTATGTTTGAAAGAAGAAGGATGAGGAATTTTAGGACCTCCATCGAAGAAATCTGACAGTTGTTTAATATACAGCCCAATTTATCCAATTGTCTAGGTTTGCTCCTCTAATGGTCACCCCCCGAAAGTCGTAAAATTAGGAAGTTTTTGAAAGACCTTCGTGCCAATATCTATGATCGGGTTGCAATGCTGAGATCCAGCTCGTATGCCGAGGTGCTAGAACATGCTCAGTTGGCCCAATACCTAATCTCAGCTAAGCATCAATGCATTGTCTAAGTTCGTACCCAACAACAACAACCCCAACAACCCAGAAGAAGATTGCCTGACCCAGTAAGTAGCCACCCTGATAAATGAACCTGAGTTTCCCTTCTTCCTGCTCTACCTCCTCCTACTGGACAACCTATCCGATCTTCCTAACCACATTGTGGTCACTCACATAGTGAATTACTCTATCAACGAATTAATCATGCTTACTATCGGTGCGGAAGCACCCAACACCTTATAAAGGACTACCCTCAACGACCAAAGGACATGGCAAGACCTGTAGCCCAGAGTCGTGTGAACCACCTCGATGAACCCGGTGTCCTCCCCACTCCTGTCCTTATGTAGGGTATGATTTCTATTCATGATACTTTTATCATAGTTTTGATCAATACAGGTGTTATCCACTCTTTTATCTCTTGTGTATTTGCTTGTAAATTAGATCTTAGGTTAAAATCTTTAAAAGAAATATTAGCCATAGAGACTCCTTCTAGGGGATTATTAGAAGCTCACTACATGTATAAAAATTATAAAATAAAATCTTCAGAAACAAACGTATTTATATACTTAGTGCTCTTAGATTTCATAGGGTTTGACGTTATTCTAGGAATAGATTGGTTAGAAAAATATAGAGCACTTATTAATTGTGAAAGTAAAGTTGTAACCTTGTAAACTCTGAAAAATAAAGTAAAATCAATTTTTCTCCCTAACAATTGAATACATAAGAATATGGATGTTGATCATGCTGTGTATTCCATTCTTAGTGTTTACAACTTTTCGAGAATTTTTCTAGTCAAATTACCTAGTCAACCTCCCCCACGAGTGATAGAGTTTTCTATCGAATTGTTTCCTAGAACCTAATTAATTTCGAAACCTGCCTACTGCATGAGCCGTGCTGAGCTCATAGAACTGGAAAATTAGTTTTCCAAGCTTCTTGGCCAGAAGCTTATTCGCCCTAGTCACTCTCCTTGGGGCGCTCTGATGTTATGTGTGAAAAAGAAAGACGGCTCCCTCAGACTATGCGTAAACTACCGAGAACTCAACCGACTAATAATATAGAACAAATATTCTCTATCTCAAATCGACAATCTTTTCAACCAGTTGGAAGGAGTCACAATCTTCTCTAAGATCGACCTTAAATCGGGATACTACTAGTTGAGAGTCAAGGAAAAAAATATTTTGAAGATTATTTTTTGGTATACATATAGCATGTACGAGTTCAAAGTGATGTCGTTCGGTGATGCAAACAATGCCAAAAACACTGAAGATACTCAAAGAGCATCAAAAGGTGACTTTGAGTAAATTTCAAATGACGTGAATATAAATAAAGTTCCAAACCAGGAAAGTTTCAGCATACCAGCAACAAGATCAGAGGCAAATAAGCTTAAAGAGTTACTCTAGGTTTTCACTCAACAACATGTGGATGATGGGCTGGCCAATTATGGAAATTGAACAGCCCAAATTCATAACTTTAATTGGGTTTAAATGATTTGGGATAATTTGGACTTGTTTGAATCTTATTGGTAATGGGTGAATAAGCCTTGTGTATGGATTAGATTAGTTGAATTGTTTTAACTATTTTGGATTGTTTTATTTTAGTTTGAGTTAATTAAACCCATATAGTCAAGTATAACTCATTTGGGCTTAAGTCTTGTCTTAGTGTTATTACAAGAATGAGGTCATAACTATATGGTGCCACAAATAATTAGTGGTGTTGGTTAAGAAGATTGGAGTTACAACGAGTTAGATAACAATTATATGCCTATAATTAGCCTAGTTATTGTTGGAGTTACAATTGTAATTATCACATAATTAGTCTAGTTATTGTGAGAGTTACAATTGTAGTGTTGTAACTTATCATTGATTTTTTGGCTATAAATACCAAATGAACTCTTCTTTATGGACATCAAGAGTTGTAATCAAATATTTCAGAATTGAGTTGAGAGCGTTTTGGCTTTCTTTTCACTTTATGCACAAGGTGTTGATTTGGAATACAATTGTTACCATTTGTATTCAATTTTGATTTCCTATTTCAATTGTTCTTGGTGCTTGTTTGGATTGGGTTCAAGGGATATCATTTATCTTTCTTGGGTTCTATTTAACTTCTACCATTTGGGTGATTAAATAAATTTGATTACTTTTTACTTGTGATCTAAATTCTGTTCTAAACCAATTTAAGAGTTCTAAGATTCAAGTAAGGATTTTGGGGTTCCGCATCATTTGGTATCAGAGCAAGGTTCACCAAGTAAATTATTCTATTCTTATTTTTTTGTCTTTATTTTTATTATTTCTTGCTAAAAAAGAAAGAGACAAATTGGCATCAGCAAAAAAAAAAAAAAATTAGATTAGCCTAATTTGCTTAATTGTGCAAAACAAACTTCAACCAATTTTACCTTGTGTAATTGAAACACTACTGATATTTCTCTTTTGTTTATCTCATATAACATTCAAATACATTTAAAATTTAAAAGGAAAACTCATTTCAAGACTGTTTGTTTGGTTGAGATTGTTTGTGTAATTTTTGGGGCTGTTTGGAAACAACTCACCTCAATTGAGTTTGTTTCCATTTAAAACTGTTTGTTTCACTTAATTTGAGTGTTTTGGGTGATAATTTGTGGTTCCATTAGAGAATTATAAGTTTCGTGTATTAAATTTCATATTCACCATTTTTTTTTCTTGCATCTTTAGTTTTCATTTAATATTTCTATCCATTTGCTTCTTATTACATCTTGAGGTAATAATATTGATTTGTTGTTGCCTAATTAACATAAAAATCATCATACACTTATTTCTATATCAAGTGTATGCTCTTCATGGTTTAGATTGTTCTAGTTTGCTTCTAGAGTTGAATTCGTGTATCTTATTTCTTTATAAATTCTTTGTTATCTCTAATTAAAATTGAGTATGTAGTGATAATTAATTGTTGTTTGAATTGACCATTTTGTATAAAGTTCTAAAGATTGCTTGAGTGGTAAAAAACAAGAGAATGTGAGCTCAAAAGAGGGTAAAAGCCAAAATTGAGTGAAACACGAGTGCCCATATTACGAGAGTAAACACGTGAGGGAGTGATTTGTGAGGTTGCAATCTATTTTGTTTGTCATTAAAATTTCATATTTGAAGATGGAGCCACAAGGGAGTGAAAGAACATCAAAAGATCAAGAATTCATCTTCAAAGCAATGCAACAACAATTTGAGAGGATTCAACTAGCTATTGGCAACATGAATGAGAAACTAGAGAAACAATAAAGTGAGTTAAATTCCATGAGAGGGGAAGCTTCCCAAACCAATTCAAGGGCAAGAAGACTTCCAACACCCCCTTTTGATGAGGAAGTGGATAAAGAATTTGATGACCAAGCTACTTTGGTCAATGAAGGTCAAAATTATGGTAGGGGTCAAAAAGATCTTGATAAAAACATTGGGAGCATTAAAATGAAAATCCCATCGTTTCTAGGCAAGAATGATCTGAATGCTTATCTTGAATGGGAGTGCAAGTGGAGCTTATTTTTAAATGCCACAATTATTCAGAGGAGAAAAAGATAAAGCTTGTGGCTGTGTATTTTGGAGAGTATGCCATTGTGTGGTGGGATCAACTCATCACAAGTTAAAGGAGAAATGGAGAGAGACCTATTTCCACTTGGGCCGAAATGAAGGCACTTTGTTCCTACTCACTCCTATAGGGACTTACATCAAAAATTGCAAGGCCTTATACAAGGGAACAAGAGTGTATAAGACTACTACAAAGAGATGGAGATAGCCATGATAAGGGCTAATATTGAAGAGGATAAGGAAGCTACTATGGCAAGGTTCTTAAATGGCCTTAACAAAGACATAGGCAACATTGTAGAGCTTCAACATTATGTGGAGATTGATTATGGTGCACATTGGCTATAAAGATTGAAAGACAATTAAAGTGAAAGGGGAATACAAGGCAAGCCAACACTTATTCAGCCCAAAATTCCAATTAGAGGGGAGATAACAAGGCTGTCCAATTCAAAAGAGATGACAAAACAAAGCCAAAAGATGGTAACAATAATAAAAACAAAAGTATTTCTAACTCCCAAACTCCTAAGAATAGAGATATCAAGTGTTTTAGATGCTTGTGTTTTGGTCATATTGCATCTCAATGCCCAAATAAAAAGGTAATGGTGATGCGTGGTGATGGTGTTGAAACGGATGATGAGAGTGATGTGGAGGATGAAATGCCTTGCCTCCTTTGGAGGATTGTACTGATGGGAAAATGCCTATGGAAGGTATATTGTTGGTTTCTAAACGTGCTTTGAATAGGCAAGTAAGGAATGATGATGAGGGGGTTAAGTTGCAAAGAGATAACATTTTTCATTCTAGATGTCTAGTGAATGGAAAATTGTGTATCATGATTATTGATGGGGGTAGTTGTGTAAATGTGGCTAGTACCTTGTTTGTTGATAAACTGGGTTTGGAAACTACAAAACATCCTAAACCTTATAAACTGCAATGGCTTAACAATAGTGGGGATGTGAGAGTTAATAAGCAAGTGAGGGTGCCTTTTACTATTGTGAAGTATAGTGATGAGGTGACATGTGATGTAGTTCCTATGCAAGCTAGTCATATTTTGTTAGGTAGACCATGGCAATGGGATAGGAGAGTGATGTATGATGGGTATCTCAATAGGTACATGGTAGAAAAAGGGGGCAAAAAATATACTCTTCTTCCTGTAATCCCTAAACAAGTTTTTGAAGACCAAATGCAACTTAAAAAGTCCCATGATGAATTCGCACAAAGAGAGGCCGAGAAAAAAGAAAAGAAAAAGAAAAAGAGAAAAGAAAAGAGAGTGAGAGAAAATTAGAGTGGAAAAATGAAGATCAAAAGGAAAAAAAAGGGAGGTGCATCGACCATAGAAAAGAATGAAGGAAAGAAAATGAGCTTTATGTTAAATTGAGAGATGTGAGAAAAGCTTTATTTTCTAACAAGCCAATAATTATACTCATGTACAAGGGAAGCTTGTTTCTCAACCAACAAACTTGATCTTTCTTTGCCAAGTGTTATGGTTGAAGTTTTGCAGGAATTTAGTGATGTCTTTCCCGATGATCTACTTTAAGGTTTACCACCTTTAAGAGGGATTGAGCATCAAATTGACTTCATTCCCAAGGCTGCCATACCAAATATACCAGCCTATAGAAACAATCCTGAGGAGACAAAAGAGCTTCAAAGGCAAGTGGAGGAGCTCTTACAAAAGGGGCACATTCGAGGAAGTTTAAGCCCATGCGCAGTGCCCGTCTTATTAGTACGCAAAAAGATGGTAGTTGGCGTACGTGTGTTGATTGTAGAGCCGTCAACAAAATAATGGTAAAATATCAATACCCAATACCTCGACATGATGATATGTTGGATGAGTTGGATGGTGCTTGTGTATTTTCTAAAATTTATCTTAAATGTGGTTATCACCAAATAAGAATGAAACCAGAAGATGAATGAAAAACTGCCTTTAAAACAAAACAAGAGTTATATGAGTGGTTGGTTATGCCATTTGGCTTAACTAATGCACCAAGTACTTTCATGCGTTTAATAAACCATGTTTTACATGCTTTAATTAGAAAGAATGTTAAAACTTGAGAAGATATGCTACCATTTGTTGAATTTGCTTATAATCGGAGTATACATTCTTCTACTAGGTTTTCTCTTTTTGAAATTGTGTATGGTTTTAATTCCTTAACTCCACTTGATTTGTGTCCTATTCCTATAAGTGACATTTCTAATTTGGATGGACATAAGAAAGCCAAAATGGTTAAAACAATTCATGAAAAAGCAAAGCAAAACATTGAAAAGAAAATTGAACAAAAAGCATCCCATGTCAATAAAGGAAGGTGCAAGATTTCATTTGAACCCAGAGATTGGGTGTGGGTTCATTTGCGCAAACAACGATTTCCATCAAAACAGAAATCTAAGTTGGATGCTCGTGGGGATGGTCCATTTCACATCATAGCCAAAATCAATGAAAATGCCTACAAAGTGGACCTACCAGGTGAGTACAGTGTTTCGGCTACATTTAACATATCTGATTTATGCCTTTTTGAAATTGATGCAGGAATTGATTCAAGGACGAATCCTTTTGAGGGGAGGGGGAATGATGCAAACAAGGCTAAAAACACTCAAGATACTCAAAGAGCATCAAAAGGTGACTTGGAGTAAATTTCAAATGACGTGAACACAAATAGAGTTCCAAACCTAGAAAGTTTCAGCGGACCAGTAACAAGATCAAAGGCAAATAAGCTTAAAGAGTTGCTCCAAGTTTTCACTCAAAAACATGTGGATGATAGGTTGGCCAATTGTGGAAAGTTCAAATATGAGCTTTTTGAACAGCCCAAATTCATAACTTTAATTGGGTTTAAATGATTTGGAATAATTTGGGCTTATTTGAGTCTTATTGGTAATGGGTGAATAAGCCTTGTGTATGGGCTAGATTACTTGATTTGTTTTAAGTATTTTGAATTGTTTTATTTTAGTTTGAGTTAATTAAGGCCATATAGTCAAGTGTAACTCATTTGGGCTTAAGTTTTGTCTTAATATTATTACAAGAATGAGGCCATAACTATATGGTGCCACAAACAATTAGTGGTGTTGGTTAATAAGATTGGAGTTACAAGGAGTTACATAACAATTATATGCCTATAATTAGCCTAGTTATTTTTGGAGTTACAATTGTAATTACCACATAATAACTAGTATGTGGGAGTTACAATTGTAGTTATTGTATTGTAACTTATCATTGATTTCTTTGGCTATAAATACAAAAGGAACTCTTCTTTGTGGACATCAAGAGTTGTAATCAAATATTTCAGAATTGAGTTGAGAGTGTTTTGGCTTTCTTTTCACTTTATGCACAAGGTGTTGATTTGGAATACAATTGTTACCACTTGTATTCAATTTTGATTTCCTATTTCAATTGTTCTTGGTGCTTGTTTGGATTGGGTTCAAGGGATATCATTTATCTTTCTTGGGTTCTATTTAACTTCTACCATTTGGGTGATTGAACAAATTTGATTACTTTTTACTTGTGATCTAAATTCTGTTCTAAAACCGATTTAGGAGTTTTAAGGTTCAAGCAAGGATCTTGCTGTTCTGCATCATTCGAGTTAACTAATGCCTCTGCTATCTTCATGGATCTCATGAACAGGGTTTTCGATATGTACTATATTAGTACGTCATCGTATTCATTGATGACATTCTAATGTACTCCAAGAGCCTAGAGGAACATTCAATCCACCTGTTTGAAGTGTAGATGATACTTTGTCAAAAAGAGCTATTTGCTAAACTTAAAAAATGCTCTTTCTGATTGGATCGAGCTTTCTTTCTTGGTCATGTGATTTCAAGTGAAGGAGTTTCCGTCGATCTGACCAAGGTTGAAACGGTGATCAACTGAAACCCACCTACAAACGTAGTTGAGATACGTAGTTTTCTTGGCTTGGTAGGTTATTACCGACGATTAATTGACGAATTTTTTAAGATTTCTGCTCCATTGACTCGACTCACTCGAAAGAGCATACTTTTTTTTTAGGATTATGAATATGGTAAAAGCTTTATGGAATTAAAGTATCGTCTCACCTCTGCTCCGGTGTTGATTTTTCCCAACAAGATTGGAAGATTTCAGTTTTACTGCGATGCATTTCATATTGGTTTAGGATACATTTTGATGCAGCATTGTAGAGTGGTCGTGTATGGATCCAAATAATTAAAACCCCATGAGCGAAACTACCCTATTCATGACCTAGAGTTGATAGCCATTATCTTTGCCTTGAAGATATGATGTCATTAACTATTTGGTCAGACCTTTGAAATTTATACTGACCAGAAAGTTTAAAGTATATTTTCTAAAAGAGGGAGATGAACATGAGACATAGATGTTGTATGGACTTTCTAAAAGACTACAACTGCTAGATCATCTACCATCCCGGTAGAGGGAATGTAGTCACTGATGCGCTGAGCCGGAAGGAGTCTGCATTGTTAGCCCAAACATTGGAAGTTAGTAGATGTTATGCAGGCACTTCGCCTCAAGCACTATGGCAATGGTGCCTATCTCGCTCATATCCAAGCTTTGCTTAATCTTTTCATTAAGATTTGGGAAGCTCAGTCCACAGACTAAGAAATCATAAAAAATTTAAGTAAGTTATCTTCTGACGAGTTTTCTGATTTAAGGCTCTCAGATAATGGGTTAAGTAGATTTTGGGACCGAATTTGGGTCGCTGTCGCTGTCAGGGCAGATGCTCTCAAGGCTACTCATGCCTCCAATTATCCATCCACCCCGGGAGTACGAAGATGTATTGGGACCTGAAACCCCAATACTGGAAGTCGAGAATAAAGAAGAACATTATTGACTACGTGTCCCGATACCTTACTAGCCAGCAAATTAAGGCAGAACACCAGAGATTCAATAGTTTATTACAGGGCCTCCATATTCCGGAATGTAAGTGGGAGCATGTAACCATGAATTTTTTCACCGACCTACCTAGGACCTATTCTAGTCGTAATACTATTTGGGTCATTGTTGACAGACTAACCAAGATCGTCCATTTCTTGCCCATTAAGACCACTGACTCCACTAGTAGATTAGCCTACCTTTATCTTGATGAAATTGTTCGACTCCATGGTGTCCCCTCATCAATTGTATCCGATCGAGATTCTCGATTTACCTCCCACTTTTGAGATAACTTTTAAGAAGTGTTTGGGTTTGGATTGTACTTCAGCACTGTTTAGCATCCCAACTGATGGTTAGTCTAAACACATTATTCAGATGTTGGAAGACATGTTACGTGCTTGTGTCCTTCACTTTGGCAATAACTAGTATCAGTATCTTTCCCTGTGTGAATTTATTTATAATAACAGTTATCACTCCAGCATCGGCATGGCTCCGTATGAAGCGCTGTTTAGTAGGTCCTGCCATTCTCCCAATTGTTAGAGCAAGGTTAGAAACCAACATCATTTGTGACCAGACTTCATCTAAGAGACTATTGAGAAGATTTTGATCATCCGTAGGAACTTGGCTACCACCCAAAATTGCCAAAAGAGTTATGCTAATAATCGTAGAAGACCTCTAGAATTCGCCGTTGGAGACAAAGTCTTCCTCAAGATTTTTTCCTATAAGGAAAAAATATTGTTAAAAAAAAAAGGGAAGTTGAGCCCCTATTATGTGGGACCTTTTCATATCATAGAACGTATTGGACCTATAAAGTACTGCCTTACTCTACCTCAAGTGTTTGCGGGCCTACATGATGTTTTTCACGTCTCTATGCTCAAGAGGTACCACCCTGATCCTACTCCTATCATTCCTCACGATGAGGCGTAGGTACAAGCCGATATGACTTACAAGGAATTCTCCATGAAAATTCTTGGTTGGACCGAAAAAATTTTATGCAACAAGATGATCTCCAAGGTAAAATTGTTGTGGCACCAAACTCTGGAAG
>NW_019014692.1:2632733-2650010 GCF_000150535.2 Carica papaya | reverse complement strand
AGAGAGAGAGGGAGTGATCTAGAGACAGAAGGAAATGAGAAGAAAAAGAAAGGTATAGGAAAACTTCAAAGTTTCGGTAAGAAATTTCGTATTTACTTTAAAACATTTTAAGAAGCATTTCTAGAGCCAAAATTATGAAGCTTGAAATTATGATTTGTATGATTATGTTAAATGTCCAAGTGAAGTAAATTTTACTTGATAAAGCATGTTATATGATTGTATACGCACTTGATGATTTGCATGTAATTTAAATGATATAATTTTTGTGATCAATCATTGAAATATGAAAAGGAGATTAAGTATGAAATGGTATGAAAAATATGTATCTATATTGCCATGCATAATGCATCAAGTGTTTTGTTAAGCTTTTTATCTCTAAGAAATTTTTGTTTTCCTCCTCCCCGTCTGGTCTGAAAAGACATGAAAGGACCGTTCCCTGTGGATGACGACATACCCTCTGACGAGAATGGTGACACAAATTATCTGTTAGGGATCACCTTTGGTGAAGTATGTCGTGGCTACAGACTTTCTGATATGACCACTATGGTTGGCACAGTCGTGGTCATAGATCGAGTCATGGTTTGGCAAGTCAAAAATGTGTTGTTGCAAATTGCTATTATATTTGATCTGGTCATTTCACATGGGTAGTTAGAAATTTATATTTGCCCTCAATAGATGGAAGTCAGAACGACTTCATAAAGCATGATACGAAAATCTAAGCATATCATAATTTATTTGATTTCCTATATTTTCAGCATGATTGAATTGATTTTTATGACTATGACATGATGGATCTGATATTTTTATAAATAAATAAATTGTTCTCATAAATTAAGAAAGGAACTTGACGTAACTCCTGATGGTAAGTGTTGATGATATAATTATTCACTTTTAAAATCTTATGATATTATTTAAGTACTATGTTTCTTACTAAGTATATAGAACTCATCCATTTCCATACCTCCTTGATGAGGAAGATAGTGAGGAACCGATTACTGACCTACCCCTTAAAGTCTATGAGAATTCTGTGGATCCACAAACCTTGAGTGCATGACTAGTCTCGCACTCTGATGGGTCCATTCACATAGTGAAGAAGTGGCTCTTTTTGTATTTTGATGTTTTGTATTTTGGTGCCACTTCTGACATCAGTTATATATGTGTAATTGGATCTCATATATTTTGGTAAGGGATTTGTAATAATTTGCTCCGCTGTATACAATTATCTATTATGCACTCGTAATCTGTTTCTATATCTGGCACCCTTATGCCTTAATTAACATTTGGGATGTCACATGATATATACAAATTTGTGTAGGCATGTTTTGCATTTTTGTTGTTTCAACTAATTATAAATGGTATACAAGCATGTTATAAGTGATCATTTTGTTAGCCGTTTGTAAAACAAGCCCCTGTAGCTTAGAAAGCTATTAGTAAAAGTCTAAGGCGTTACCACTTAAGGAATAGATGTAGGCATATGTTATGGTAGAACATTTGTAAATCTTGTGTACATAATTTTTCTTTCCTTACTCTTTTACTTTGCATTATTGTGTGAATGATTTATTCCAGCATCTTAGTTTATTTACTTGGACTAAGTTATGTTTTTTAAGTGCTTTAACCATCAATACACTTTTCATTATGTTTATATTTTATTTATATAATATTTAACTAAGAAAGGGATGCATGTGTACCTATATGCAAATTGTACTTTAATATGTAAAGTTTTTGTATATTGGAATTGATAAAGTACAAATTCTAACTCCATTATGAAAGTTCTGCTAATGTTGTAGGATAGTAAACTAAATGTAATGATGTTATTTAAACATCACTATTTTTTTTTAGAACCTTATATATTGTTTATATTGTAGCATGGGTAAGAGCTCAGAAAATTAGACGATGGTCTAGATATCAAGTGATAATAATCTCGAATATTCATCTAAAGTAATAAGACAATAATCTGAAACTAATGGTATCTAATAAGTTACTTGTTTGAAGCTTTTGTAAACGATCGATATAAATAGCTTCAAAAAGAAAGTAAAAAGGTTTAAGAAAAAGGTTAAAGCTATAAGAAACCTAATTCAATCCTTTATTGGGTTGCCATACTACTGGTGCTAAAAATTGGTATTAAACTAGGTCTCTAGTTTATGACTTAAATGTCAAGGGAAAAGATTGAAAATATTTGAGTTGGATAGGATCGGGCTTAACCTAAAGTCCATTTAGGTGAAAGAAAACTAAGTTTAATAAACCTACTTTAGAGCCAGGATGAGTTTCAATTTTATATATTTAATGCAACAATTAGAAAATTGATGGCGATGTCCGTGATATTTTGAAAATTTTTGATAAAATATATGTATATATATTTATATAAATAAATTAATAAATAAATAACTACCAAAAAATTAAAAGAAATGAATCCTAAAAAAAGAGAGTAAGGCGACAGAAAAAAAATAAGAATAAGAAGAATAAGAATAAGAAGAAAAAGAAAAAGACAAAGAAAAATGAGGATAAGAAGATCGGCGATAGCTATTAACAAACCTGGAACCAAAAGACTTGAAGCGTGGCTTGGTCGTGATAGGCCAGAATGAAGATTCACGATAGATCTAATTTGCATAAGGCAGATCGCAGCTGAAGAGTGCGGCACAAAAAAGTATAGAAGAAGCAGTTTCACCCCCGTGCATACCTAAGTCAAAGAGAGAGGCGTCAAATCTGTGAAGCTGGTTCTTGAGCGCACAAAGAACACAAACGGCATATCTGTATATAGTGAAACGCATGGCGATGAGTGGAGTGGTGAGCGGTAAATTTGACTAGAGAAGACAAATCCAAGCATCTTTCGATGCAATTTCATCAGGTTCGTGCCAAATATAAGCATGCGGCATATTTTATAGGGATTTTCAATTAGTACGTGACAGCAAGCAACGATTCCATTGGTAGCACGTAGTGGTCCTGGTGATAGCATGTGGCAGGGCATGGTGGTCCTGGTGATGGTGCGTAGTGGCGCGTGGCATCCTAATGACGGCACGTGGCGATCCCAGTGATGGCGCATGTAGCAACATGTGGCAATTCTGGTGATGCATATGGCAATGCTGTTGATTTCGGTCATGATGCGTGTGGTGGCATGTGGTGACTCCAGCGATCAGGACCGTGTGTCCAAGGTAAAAATCAGTTCTCTTTTCATGTTTTATCATTTCTGACATTATTTATCGTTTAATATGTGTATTCTCTATTTGTAAATGGGGTAGTTATTTTGTAACAGCCCAAAAACTTTTGCACTTAATCGTTGTATAAAACCTCCAATTATTCGGGCCCTCAAACCATTAACTCTCTAATTTCTATGTTTTGATTTTTGAATGAAATCATATTTAAATTTAATTTTCATATTTTTACAAACTAACGTATTTTTTATTTATTTAATTAAATAATTATTTATCTACTTTAACTATTTTATTAATTTTAAAACATTTCAGTGAAAAAGAAGAAGGAAAACGGTAGAATAATCCTACAAAAAGGGTCATGGGAAAATTTTCTCGTCTACGCAGGCCTCGTAAGTTGTGCTTATGCGCGCCCGCAGCCAGCATGAGATGTGCGCCAACGTGCACGTCCCATCCGTGCGGGGTGCGAGGTGCACAGTCTACACGCATCACATAACGCGCAGATGGGCGCGAGGTGTGCAGTTTGTGGGCATTACATCTCACACAGATAGGCGCACGGCAGGCTTGGTAGGTGTGTGCCACCCCTTAGGGGGCATGCCCATCCCTCATCCGTCATGTTTTTATTTTTTATACTTTTATCACGTCGCCATCCTCGCATTAGTCATCCATAAGTCGTGTCTGTTAGTTGTCGCATCGCGTCAGGTCACTTTTTCTCTCCCTCTCTCCTCATAGAATTTTGCCACTTTGTGCAAATCCAACAGTCCCTATTTTCTATAAATAGAGACCCTTTTTCCATCATTTTTTTCACCACTCCAACTTCATTCTTCCATTCACCAAAGAAATTCTAGAGAAAGAGAGAGAGCTAGAGAGAGAAGAGGAAAGAATAGAAGAAAAAGAACATAGAAAAAATTTCAAGCTTTCGGCAAGAAATTTAGTATTTATATTTACATTCTAAGAAGCGTTTTAGAATTAATTAATGCAATATTAATGAATATAAACTGGTTGTTGCATGTTTGATTATTGTTATGATTTAAATATTGCTTATGCATACGTATATACATGTTTATATTATGCGTAAATAAGGTGTATATGACAATATGACAAAGTGATGGAGCGTGATGTTGTATCATAAACATGAGAAATAGTTATGGATATTAGCATGCATGGTATTTAAATGACATGATTCGTTAGGTTTCTTATCTCTGAGGGGTTCTATTTTCTCCCCATCTAGTCTGAAAAGACGTGAGAGGATCGTTCCCTATGGATGACAAAATACCCTTTGACGAGAGTAGTGATGCGATATGATTGTAAGGGTCACCTTTGGTAACATACGATCGTGATTATAATTTACATGTAGAACCATTGTGATTGGCATGGCCGTGATCATAGATTGTGTCATAGTTTGGTAAACCGCAAATATGTTATTGTTTAGCAAGCCGCAAATTGCTGAAATGATATAAAATGCATTAGTCATTCCACAAGGGTAGTCGGGAGTCTGTATTGCCCTCAGTAGATAGAAGTCGGAATAACTTCGTGCGAAGAATAAAATCAAAGCATAACATGATTTATTTGACTTTGTCTACTTAAATTATGACATTGATTGATATGATTAACATGATGGATAAGACTGATATGATTTTATTTAATTATAACATGATTTGACATGATTAACTTGATATCGGCATTTTCTTTAAATAAAGTAAACTATTTTCATTATTATTAAATGGCCCTCCGACACGATCTTTGATGGTAAGTGACTAAGGTACCGTTTTTGTTTAATTACTTTTAAGATCTTAGTGATGTTGTTTAAATACTACTTTCCTTACTGAGTATGCGAAACTCACCCCTTTCTATGCCTCCTCTCATTTGAGGACGATTGTGAGGAACCGATCGTTGACCCACCTATTGAAGCCTTTAAAGATCCTATGGATCCATGAACCGTTTTGAGTGCATGTTTTGTTCTGCACTCTAATGAGTCTAACTTTTATAAACGCTTGTATTTAATTTTATTTTATCTCAATATTATAAGATTTAGAACTCTATTATTATTTAGTAAGGGATTGTAATATTTTATTCCATTGCATATAATTATCTTAAATGCACTCGTATCTATTTCTTTATCTGGCACCCTTATGCTTTAATTAATATTTGAGATGTCACATATTCGAATGGTGTTTAGAATTAGAGGAGACAATAGTCCGAACCAGTAAGGATCCTGATACTTTTATGATCAAACTTTTAGGTAAGAATTAGGTCAATTTCCATTCAAGGACTTCATTTTTTCATAAAATGGTTTATTGATTTTAAAATAATTAATTTAAAAGTTTGATAGATGATCTCAAGTTTTATTTTGGAAGGTGTTTTACAAAGTTTCATGTGTATTTGAATGGGTGTGTATGAGCTTTGGTGTTGTATAAGGTATATGGATAATGATATGGATGCAGATATGTTGTGCGTGAATGAGTAAGTAGAGATGAGGTTATACATAGGCCGCTGTTTATTTAACGTGTAAGATCCATGTGTAAAGATTGGTGGATTATAGGGTGTGTGCATGTATATAGTTGTATATATGATTATGTGATATGTGTTTCTATATCTAGATATATATGAAGCTGTGCGAAAATGTAAATAGATATATAAGTGCATTGATCTAAGCATATATAATCTTATGCATTGAGTCGTTTGTGTGCATGCATAAAATAATGTATGTATTTACGCAGGTGTAGAACCTACTTATATGCACATCTAAAGTATGAATGTATATGTATGTATTTTGTATGGATATAACTGTGTGTGTTTGGATACATCGATATTCAAAGAAATTATATGTATATAGTTATATCAGTGAATGTGTGTTATGTGTTTGTAATTTATATATTTATAAGTATTATGACTAATATATTTACAGTAGTTTATGTGTGTTAAATCATAATTATATGTAATATGTATATTGTAAGAAGTATATATATATGTATGCATAATTATGATAGGTTTATGGTTTAACATAATGGCACTAAGATAAATATATGTAAGTAATGTGTGTAGATATAGATTATGGTTGCTCGCTAATTACATAATACGTTGGGTGTATGCTTAATATATATAAACTATGTTGGATATACATGTAAGTATGTGACTGTTTTCTAATAGATTTTGTGAGTGTTTGATATATAAATATGTATACTTGTTTATGAGTTTGAACATATAGGTATTTAAGTTGCGCATGCATGTGTATTTGAACAAGGAATTTGATTAGCAACACAATAACATAGGGAACTTGAAGGACAAGAAAATTTATTTCACGTATCAGAGAGGGAGGGTGTGCATGTAATATATGTGGTGAACCCTACTATGGATATGGTTAATATTTATGGCGCGCACATAGGTTGAGGTGTGAGAATGGCTTATGTTTATAGCGCCCATATAGGTTGAGGTATAGGAACGACCGCTATTTATGGCGCTCACATGGGTTAAGGTGTAAGGACAATCAATGTTTATAATGCTCATATAAGCTAAGGCATGGGGACGACTGCTATTTATGGCGCTCACAATGGTTGAACTGTGAGGACGACTAATGTTTACAATGCTCATATAGGTTGAGGTATAAGAATGGTTGACAATTTATTACAAAAATATTCGAGTGTCCATACGTATAGGAGATCCTTATGGGCCTTAATGATACCGACAAAAAAACGATATTGTGCGATAGATCATTAAAGGATGTAAAAAGAAGAATATATAAATAAATGAAAAGTGTGCATATGTAATTGTGGTTGTGATTTTTTATTTGTGTTATGTGATGATGCTTGTAACCTTGAAAAATGTCATATGAGTTTAGATTTGGATTATGGTGATATTTGGAAAAATGATGAAAGAAAGGCAATATGATTATGTGAAAAGATATATAATTATGTGAAAGAAAATTTGATCAGATGAAAGAGGATATGGAATTTGGATATGTGATATCAATATCTATATGAAAATTTAAAAAGTATTTGGAATGGATTATTAAAATAATGATGATTATGGTGGTCATAATTGTTGTTCAATTTTGAATTTTCTTTGATAAAATTTACATTTGTTTTATTAAACTTATATGAATGTGTGTTTGCATATCTCTACTTGAACACTACCCTATTTTTACTGAGTTCATGAAGCTCACTTCAATTCATACTCCCCTAATGCATATTAGTTCAGATTATGAGTAAATTCAAGATCAAAAGAAAACTCTAAAGAATCTTTTAATGATTTCATATGTTTCTTTGTAAAATAGATTTAAATATATTATTATGATGTAATTTAAAGATTTTTGTGAGACTCATGAATTGTAATTTCTACAAGGGATGTATTGTTAATTTATAAATTTTAGCATAATGTTGTACATTATTTATCAGGTTCTAAACATGTGGTAGCACTTCTTTCTTAGTAGAAAATGCATAGTATAATATTTAAAAAGTTGTGACGTGTTTTGTAAAATTTGTCTTAAACCTAATTCATTGTCCTCCCTACTAATGACTTTCTTTTTATAACCATAAATGACCATATGTTAACAGTATCAAAATATAATGAAACACTCACAAGATTATTGCGGTTACCTCAAGTCCAATGAGTAACTGACACTATTATCATATAAACATCTCTTGCTTTACAAGGTAGTGACTATCTATACAAGGCATACTATTAACTGGATTCATCACCAATGAAGACTTATAAGCTTGTTTTTCCATAAAAATACAGCTGATCAATAGGGTCGAATAGGGATGGCATTTTATACCCAAATCCATCTAATTCGATCAGTTCAAATTTAATTCCATACGATTATTTTTGTTAAAATATAATTTGATTCAGATCAAGTTCCAGTTGACGAGAAAAGAGGGACGAATTAGTGTATGTATTTATCTAAACCTAACCTACTATTTCATTAACATAAACATATGTATTTTAGTAGAACATATTATATTAATAAATAAAATCCTATTATATTAATAAATGTCAATAGAGGTTACATTTCTATAGAGAGAATAGAATAGAAAATTTTAAGAGTACATTGCTTCAAATCATCTTCTTTCTCTTGGTTACATTTCACCAAAGGTATATACAATTCAAATGAGTAACAAGAGGAAGAAGAAAGAAAAAAACAATGTGAAAGTCTGCTCTTGGAATAGGTGAAAGAGGAGATGATGAATTTTTTGGTTTTGTCTTTTAGTGTTTGGTTTTTCGAAAATTTATTTTCCAACTCATTAGATATTTTCTGGGTTTCTCAGTTTCTTCCTCTCTTCCTTTCTCTTTTATGTGTCTCTCTACTAAAGAAGAAGATGATGAACAAGGTCTTTTAACCAAAGCAAGTGGCACTAGGCACATCATTACTTGAAGCAGCTCCGATGGAAGATAGATTAGAAGAAGATAACTAACAAACCCACCTGAAATCACTTGCCAAACATTCATAATGGAAAGACATTTCTATTTCCACAACAAAGACAGCCGATAATCAAAGCACATCTTCCAAATTATTACATTCATCAGACAATATCCAACCAATATGAACAACACAACAACATACGAAAACGAAAATGCACTAGTTGCTCTCCAAATCCTCTCCCTCATCCACCAACTTCTCCTTCTCCATTTTACCCGACTTGTCCTCTTCCACGCTCTGCGATCCTGTCATCCTCGCCAACAACACAAAAGAAACCCCGCCAAGGACATTGTTCAAACATCTCAGAACCACCACAGATGTCTTGAATGCCATCTGAGGCAACCCATTAGCCAACATGAACTCGATTCCATTCAAGGTTTGGTACCTGAAATTGCTGCTGACACCCATGTGAATGGCCCACGTCGCAGCATTCAACAGAGTGGGAGGCGGCTTGTTTGGGGTTTCGAAATTCGGGTCCATCTTCTTCCTCATTTTGATCAAGCCATTGGAAAGCGCAGTCCCTACTAGTCCAGCTGCGAATCCAACACCTGCAAAGACGGTTCCTTTGTACACAAAAGTGCCCAGCCGGTTGAGAATGGTGTAAGAACCTGGTTCGAACATGTGACTGGTGGGGCAATTGGCGAAGATGGCAGGCAAGCTTGGAGAAGTTGCAGACATGGTGGGTGCCAACAGGTACATGAGAGTGAAGTTCAATATCGAACCAACAACGAGAGTGGAGAATACAAAATCAAGCTCATTAAGACCGAAATTAGGACGAGAAGCCATATCGCCGAGAACGCAAGCACTAACACCCACCAATTCCTCCATGAGAACTTTGAATGGGAATTGGGGATCCGCTGCAACCCTAGATCTCCATCCGTTGAGGAAAAGAGCCAACGGCCCCCAAGACGACGACGACGAAGAATCATCATCATCAGAGTGACCATCCCCTTTGTGACCTCCATCGTTTCCTTCGTTGCCACCGTTTCCGCGACCGCGAACTCCATTATTCCCATCTCCCCCGATACAGGAAAGTTGAACCCTTGGAGAAACGAGATTGGAATTGAGACGGCTGAGAGAGCGATTTTGAGGAAATGAAATCGAAATCGCTGGATTGGGAAAATGGCGATTTTCGCAGGGATCAGGGAACCTTCTGGTTGTAAGTTGGTAACGGAGCCGAATCATAGTCGTCATTTTTGTTCTGTAAAAAGTTATATGCAAGTATGTATAATCTTCTGTGAGAAGAGCCAAGGAGAAGAATGTGATTATGGTTGAAACGAGCGATCGAAAGGCTTGGTAATTGTGGAAGAAGATCTATCGTCTGCTGAGTTTTCTAGGGAGACGGAAATTAAAAATGTAGGACACTGTATCCTGCGCACTCTTCACTCTCCGCATGGATCGTCGTAGGTTTATTTTATAGAGACGCACAGTTGCACAAGCTGACACGACGGTAAAATGTCTGAAGAAAAGCCCTAATTTAACGCCATAACAGGCTTCCTTGAGAACGGTAAAAGGCCTATATTTTAAAGTGAAGACAGGGTAGCTTCCGACCTTAGCTCGGCAGAGCGGACTGTAGTGGTAACTGTTATGTAAGAAATTCTTAGGTCGCTGGTTCGAATCCGGCAGGTCGGAATTTTATTTTTCTTATTGATTTTAAAAATATTTAATTAATTATATACATGCCACAATTGAAAATGCTATCAGTAAATCAATTTTCAATATTTTCATTTCCAATTATATTTATTAAAAAAATAACAAGAAAGAAAAATTATAGTATTATATTAAAGTTATCAATTAAAAGCATAATTATACTTACATTAATAATTTATATAATTAATTAAAAATTTATTTATTTTTATATTTTAAAACTTGAGTTAATAACAATATCTAAAGTTTTATCTCTATACAATATATATAATAAAAATTAATATCAATACATTATTTTTATCTCTCATTTCAAAGAATGAGAAATGTCAAGTGGTATTTGCGCGCTTAGACTTCACTTTTAACTAGTGGAATTTATTTTTTATCAAAAAAAAATTTTGCAATTTATTTATAATTTTTATTTTATTTTATTTAAGGTTAAAAATTTATATAGAATGATAAATTTTGGTATCCTAAAAATTAGTAGAATGTAAAAAATATATTTTAAATTTTATTAGAATTTTTTTTCTTTTTCCAACAGTTTTCCATGACTTTTATTTTCTTTTGTTCTAAAATAGATGAAAAGAAGATAATAAATTAACTAAATGGACAAATTGCTCTTGATACGTAATAACCCACATGTCAAAAGGCACCGATACATCTTTCCCAATTTTCCCAAGTTGTCTCCTCTGTACTATATATATGTGTGTGTGTGTGTGTGCGCATTTGAAAAAGCTGTCCATCTTTACTATCAATGCATTTCATACCTAACAAAATCTTTTGAATAAGTTTTGCTACTCCCATTAGGACTTCAACAGACCAAAAAAATGATCAAATCTCTCCATCATGTACTCATTTTTTCCTCCCCAAACTTGATTGTAGACATACACCTCTATATTAAAATCAACTTCATCTACATACTCATTTGTCAAGGTAAAAATTCAAAAAATATTTTATTCAAACTCATACAATTAAAATACTATTGTTATTCAAATTTTTATTTGATTTGAAATTTGACCAAATTTAAAATTTTAGCAACAAGTTTTGTTCTATTTAACCAACAATCCCTTGAGTCATGGCAATACCATTCTCTCTACCAAATAACTTCATCATCAACTGGGAAACTTCTTGGCGCCTCATGGACACCATGCGTTAAAAACACTTCCACAATAATTTGTCAACATTTCATACTAATTTCGATCATATTTTTACCAACCAGAAATTGAGACCTCCAATGCCCCATTGTAGTACCCGGAACAGCCTTGATCAAACTCAAGATATGTAGTCTTTACTAACAATTATAACCTGTGACTAATTAAGGTACACATGAATACTCAATGCGTTATCCAAACTTCTGTGGCCGATATCTCCTACAGGAGAATATGAGTTTGTGATAGTCGACGAGAAAGAATTTAGATCCTGCTATCACAATACATATGTTCTACAGAAGAAGACTACTAAGAAAAGTTCATACACCTACAAAACTCCAACTTAATTCACAAGCCTACCGCTTGTACTCCTTGATATTATATTTCACACTTCTTAAACCTACTTAACACATGAATAAATCCAATGAATATATATTTATATGGAACTTACAACAAAAAGTGACCTCATCAACCTAAACTCAACACCCACCCATATAATTCTTCATTTTTTTTTCTCTTTTTTCTTTTTTGAGGAGAGATGAGGTGTTCTATTTTGCAATTCTGTTTTTCTTTTTGTTGAGGAAGAAAAAGAAAATAAAATAAAAACCAACCAGAAAGCTCACCAGCAAGAACTGTTAGCCTAGTCTTGTAGCTGTGCTGAATTCAGATGTATATGAAGGTATGTTTTGGCAGTCTGCATGAACTTCCCGAGGGCAGTTGAAACACATCAAATAATGAAAACAAGATGTATTTTGTATTCCTCTACATGAGTTCTCAGCGTCCTGTTTTTGCACGCTTCATTCCACTTGAATTGAAAGGAGAGACGCTACCACTTGGGCCCGGACTATCTTCTCTGAAGTTTGAATTCAGCATCGCCAATTCACGCAATTGTTGTCTCTTGATGAAATCCTGTGATTCATCCTGCATTTTGAACAGATGTCTCAAATGATCTCAACAGAGGAAAAACTATCAAAAGAAAAATATCATGCTTCCCTCATGTGTGCATGTAGGCGTATATGTCGGCATCCCAACACATATGCCTAATTTACAGTCTCTTTCATAGAAAACATATTGTCTACTTTCTTAAAACAAGTAGTTTTGTTGTAAAAAGAGCAAGTCTGAAGAGAAAGAACAAAATAAAAACTTCTTTTTCTATAGTAATAATAGAATGGCAAATAATTAAGACACGTTCTGATACATACCACAGGTTTGAGCAATTCTTCGATAATCTCTTGTGCTTGTCTTAGCCTTATGTCAACAATATTAGCAGGAAGATCAGCCTCAATTAAGATGTGGAGTGGATCGTTCAGATGCTCATAGCCTGGTCTTCCCCTTAGCTTCTCTTCCTATATATTAGAAGAATAAAAAGTATTTTTTTAGAAAAATATATGAAAAGCATCAAAAGATGTGGAATGAATCTAAGATATTGCAATGGAGAGGTGGGTAAAGGAAGTAGGACCATAATCACTGAAAAGGGAAAACAGAATTTCCAGTAGGATTGGCAATTAAAAGTTCTATATAAAAGAAAATGAGAAGGCATGGCTGTTACAGACCTTGTCTGGATCCTTAATTGATCCTTTCCCTCTGATGTATACACGGCAGCCAGTAGTAGCTTCCACACGTTTCAGTGAATTACCTCTAGGGCCCAGAAGTCTTCCAACAAAATTGAACTGACCAAAAGAAAAGGTAGATGGTTCATGCTAGCATATTTAATCGAAACTTCTGATTATGTTGAAGTTAGTTTGCAGTAAACAGTTACCAATTTTGTATAGATCTTACATTCGGATAAGTATCAACAGGAATTTCCAAACGCAAAATCCTCTTCACAGTGTAGGAACTAGGGCTTGCTGGTGCACCTTGCCAATCCATTGTCACTCCAGGAGGTCCACTCAATCTCTGTTGAACAAGGTTCTAGTCATTTCAGTATAACAAAGAAAGGAAGTGCAAAGGACTGGTTTTCGTGATTACAATATCATAAATAGAGGTGTTTTACTCGAGGTAATCCAGAGTTCAGACTACGTCGCCCACTTCTCATGTCAATATTCAATTCTCTATGAAGGGGGTATTTATTCTATTCTTCTCACATAATCATACTTAAAAGAGGTCAAGACTCTGTCGTTTAATTAACAACTCAGGAACCATTATTGGGATGGTATAAGGAAAATAAATAATAGAAGAAAACAGCTCTTTTACAGACTAGATAGGATCCAAACATAATTCCAACTACTTGAAGGACTATAAGAACCTGAACATTCCAAGCAACTGGAGCAATAAGTCAAATAAGAAAAAGAAAACAGAAATAATGTTACTAATCATAAATTTTAGGATGAAAAGAATAATATATTAACAGAAGATTGAATGTCACTGCAGGCACATTGGATCTAGAACTCTCTAAGGAGCATATCCCCAAAAACAAAACAGTCATTCCTTTGAAAGAGAGAATAATAACTTAAGGCCTTTTAATTTTTTTCTTCCTTGGTGAGAGGACCATTTTTTACCTTTCTTCAACTTTTTCTCATGGAATAAGTTCTCTACACCAACCATTTTATCTTTGGACAAACTCTAGCCGCATTCTCAACTTATTGCTTCCACAGGAGAATTAAAAGAAAATGAACAAGTCTACCCTAAAATGAAGAAGGTAGTTGAGATTACACAAATGTCATTTTTATCATCAAACCCTATGATGTTCTGGCTGTATGCATCTTCAGGTGTACCTGAACCAATATGTTACAAGGTTTGGCCCGGTCATGTCAGAGCTTATTGGCCGAGGAAATGATAGATTAGCAGTAGCATTGCTTGACGAAATTGCAAACAGTCTCCAGTATTTTTCCATTACTTCTAATCAATAAATACAGTAATTTGGTCCCCAAAAAAGTATAAGATCCGCCTTCTAGAGGAACAAGTTTCATACAAAATGTTCTAGTATTCTACAGTGGTGACAATGGACCTTTTTTTGCATCCACAATGAAATTTAAACTCAAAATCAAATGTTTTGCTCGGTCCTAAGATGAAAATATTTAATCTCGACAATGCATTTGTTAGAGGAACTGTTTCATTTTAGGTTATCAGTGCCATGCAAGTATAAAATAACTAAGCAATCAATAGTAGAAAATCAAAGAACACAAAATATAGCTAGTTCAGTCAGGACGACCAACTTGATAGAGTGATGAAACCCAAATTCACTATGAAGAAAACTAGACACTGAACACGAACTCCTGTATTCAATTATATATATGCAAATACGCACATACGTTGGCCATAGAAAAAAAAAATATTCGTAGTGCTTATAGTTCAAGTCTATTTTATGCCCATTTAATTCTCTAGATTTTAATTAATGATATGTGCAATTTATTCATAGTTTACATATGCAATACATAACTGAACCAGATTTTCTCATTTCTTCAATTCTACTAAAAGATTTGTATTCTCAGTTGTCAATAAAACAAAAGAACCTGTCTTAATTGCATATAGAATAAACTTACAATAAGAATGCTATTTTCTATCAAATCTTTTACCATATTGATATTGCATTTTCACACCAATTTCTTAGAACTTAAAATTTTGACAAAATTCAACCATATCATAGTTCATAAAATGGTTGATCTGCTGTGTGAAAAGGTCTTTTTTCTAATAATTAGTCTTGATAATAACATACAAGTAACCTATGAACAAGTAACAGGAATTGGAAATAAAAAGAAATTTGCTATAATTTCAAATTTGAAATAGGAATGGCCTCAATAAAGTCTATTAAGTAATTTCTCAAATGACAGAACAGTTCAATGATATTGGAAAAGAATAGAAAAAATAAAGAAGAATAAAACAGATAAACTATGATGATACTTTCTTCTTCTATAAAACAATATAGAAGAAGACCAAACTGTTTAAGAGACAACAAGATATTGCAGGCTAGTCGGTATAACAAAGTGAACGCTTCAAGCAGCTCAGCACTTCATTTGTCCAGGGTCTTGAAGTATAAGTTGGAAGCTAAAACAAGCAAACTTGGATTTTAGTTTGAAGAACTGATAGGGCACAGGAAATAAAAAGTTTTTACTTTAAGGCTTCATGCTAAGAATGGTCATGAAGATGGATAAAGGTGGGTGAGTACGAAGATAAACTGAAAGTGTTGATGCAGAATTGATGCTACTTTGTAAAGGGAAGAAAAAAGTACCTCTTGTTGAAGGCTGTTCCATCCGCCTAATCCAGCCCCTGGAACATTTGATATGAGGTTCGAAGAAGCCATGGGACTGGGACTTCTGTGCCTCAGTCTGTCAAGATCAACGAATCCTTGGTTGGACATCATTCCAGAAACCCGAAATATCTCTGCAAAAGAGGAGATTGCCATATGATTATATATGCATCATCAGTAGAGACAACCGCACCCATATACAATGACAAAAGCAAAAGGGTATAGAAAAAACAAACACATAAACACGATTGTGTTTTATACAGGCAATTTCTTATTCAAAGTCATCAACAGAAGTCAGATCATTATAAAATCCATAAAGAAAGTTCATTAATATGAAAGGTTACATCCAACATACATACATGAGTATATATGTATATATATATCAACTAATTCTGCTGTTCCATATTCTGCATAAGCTTCCCAGCAGCTGCTAAGTTTTGTGACTTGGAAAGTTTATGAACCCCAATCAAGAAATTGTTAACATAAATAAAGTACCAACTCTATCCCCCTCACTATCAACTGTCCATTTTCTATTCTACAAGTGAACATCCAGCAATGCGTGAAATGAGACAGACCCCTCTTGCACAAGTAAGTGAAGGAAGCTAATCAAGCCCCATTAAGTCCTTGACATTATAGAGCTTTACATAAGCTTGGCCGCAATTTATTATCCACATTACTAAGGTATACACAAGCTCTCTTGGGACCCCGACTTACTAAAAGCTAGAGCACGATCCTTTCACCCCGGAAGTTTAAACTCTTGAAAATGATAATATCAGGTGAAATCAGAAACTAAGCGTATCACCATATGATGGAACTATGGCTATAAGTATAAGCAATTCCACAATAAAAGATGGTACAAGGCGAGGTAAATATATCTGAGAGAAGAATTGGCAAAAACAAACTACAGTTTCAAGCAAAAAAAGCACAATTAGATGGATCTATACCCAGAAAAACACACATTTCCATGGTGGGTAATAGAGAAAAGGAAAGTAAAAGAGATAAGAAGAAGATAAACCCAGAAAAACCTAGATCCAAAAGTGAAACATTAAGGAGCAACCTTGATTCAAAAGTCGGCTACATATCGGAAGCACCTGCATGAAAGGTCCTAGCTTTTGATGCTCAGCTAACAGCTCTGACAAGTATTGACTGCAGATGAAAAAGAAAAACACACTAGCAGATCAAAAAGACCAGAATTACGCAAAGTAGCAAGCATACAAATCAAAAGCACAGAGCGAGTCAAGTGTATCATCTTCATTATCTTTTTCAATTTTGATGGGTTAAGGTGGGCATAATCATCATCATCACTTTAGTTGTGGGTTGGTGAGTACCTGTCAACATCAGGAGTGCTTCTAATCTGCGGGGAAGCAGCTCGAGCAGGGGAGAAGTTGGGATTATACAAACCTGACATGGCTCCCCTCCGCTTTGCTACCCTGAGGATTTCTTGAACAACTAAACAATGGGCTGGTAACTGGTTAAGAGTTTGAGACTTGAACTAAAAAAGGGGACTCTGTTGTCGTTGTTGCAGAAGAAAAAAAGGAGAAAGACAACACCATCAATAACGGGGGGTTTTGTAATAAGAGATTTAAAAAATAACAATAATAATAAACGAATCGACAGCACTCTCTGAAATTTGCAGAAAGGAAGCTTAATTATTTTATTTTTTTCTTTTAGTAATATCTTCTTTTTTTATTTCCACCTCCCCCCCTTCTCTCCATTATTGATAATAAAATAATAGAA
>NW_019014692.1:2605547-2623014 GCF_000150535.2 Carica papaya | reverse complement strand
ATGTCACAAAGATGCTTGTTTCTAACTTCATTCCAATATATTGGAGATTAGCAAGGCCTATCATAGAAAGCCTCAAATGGAGCCAGACCGATACTAGAGTGGTATCTATTGTTATAAGCAAATTCGCAAAGGAGAACACACTGATCCCAACTGCCACCAAAATTCAGAACACAGACACGTAACATATCCTCAAATGTTTGAATAGTTTGCTTTGACTGCCTATCAGTTTGTGGGTGATAAGCAGTACTGAAGTATAGGTATTTATTAAAGGCCTTTTGGAAACTATTCCAAAAGTGGGAAGTGAAAATGGGATCTCAATATGATAATACGAAAGTAGGGACACCATTGAGTCAGACGATCTCCTTAATATACAACCAGGCTAATTTTGTAATTGTGTCAGTGGTCTTGATTGTGATAAAATTGGCAGACTTGGTCAGTCTGTCCATAATGACCCAAATGGTATCGCAGTTCGCACTGGTCCTTGGTAAACCTGTGATAAAGTCCATGATAACATATTCCCACTTCCATTCGAGGATAAGGAAATCTTGTAGGAGACCATCAGGTCTCTGATCCTTTTGCAAGTGATACACCGTGAGACATAATTAATGATATCATTTTTTATTCTAGAGCACCAGTAACGATGCTTTAGGTCTAGATACATCTTGTTACCACCTAGATAGACGGATAACTTGGATGCATAAGCCTCCTTCAGAACATCTAACCTAAGATTAGGGTCATTCGGTATCCATATTCGATTTTGGAATCTGTACAACCCATCATCTGTCATTCTGAAGTCATGGGCTTCCTCAGAGGTAAGTTTTTTAATATGCTTCAAAATCTCCTAAACCATTACTTAGGCTTCCCAAATTCTCATAAGAAGTATGGGCTAGATCCATATTTAGGCAAAGTATGCACCGTTGCTGCAGTTATTTAAATGGAGATCTTGAATCGTCTTGAACATCTTCCAGTTAGAAGCCAACATTTGGCTCAACATGGCTGACTCCTTCCTACTAAGGGCATCGACGACTACATTACCCTTACCAAGATGGTATAGGATCTTGTAGTCATAGTCTTTCAAAAATTCATCTAATGCCTCTATCTCATGTTTAACTCCTTTTGAGAAAACAGGTACTTCAAACTTTTGTGATCAGTATAGATTTTAAAAGTTTGACCACACAGATAGTGACACCATATCTTTAAAACAAAGACAATTGTGGCAACATCAAAGTCATGTGTGGAGTAGTTATGCTTATATTGCTTTAGTTAACTGGAACCATAAGCCATTACTCGTGCCTATTGCATGATCACACATCCCAGACCAACGTGAGATGTATCGCAAAAAACTTGGAACTGTCCGATATCATCAGGGAGGATAAACACTGGAGCAGTGGTGAGTTGATGCTTGAGTTCGACAAATATTTCTTCACACTTTTCATCCCAATTGAAAACGATTCATTTCCTAGTGAGTTTGGTTAAGGGAGTGACAATACAGGAAAAATATTTGATAAATCACAGATAGTATCCTACTAATCCCAAGAAGTTGCAAACTTCTATGATGTTAGTTAGTTGACTCCAATTAATAACAATCTCGACCTTAGAAGGACCCACATGAATTTTCTCACTAGAAACCACATGACCAAAGAAAGAAATTCGATCCAACTAAAAAGAATATTTGCTCAGTTTGGCGTAAAGTCAGTGTTGATGGAGGGTCTCTAACATTTGAGTAAGGTGAACAACATGCTCATGAGGGTTCTTGGAGTACACTAAGATGTCATCAATAAAGACGACGTATTGATCTAGTACAGCCTTGAAGACTTGGTTCATGAGATTCATAAAGGTGGTAGGAGCATTGGTCAACCCAAAGGGCATGACCCTAAGATCAAACTGATTGTATCTATAGTGGAATTTCATTTTTAGAATGTTCTCAGCCTTAACCCTGAATTACTGATAGCCCGATCTAAGATCAATTTCGGAGAAGACAGATGCTCCCTATAATAGATCAAATAGGTCGTCATTACGGGATAAAGGATATTTACTCTTGACGGTGACTTGATTTAGCTCCCGATAATTGACACAAAGTCAGAGAGTCCTATCCTTTTACTTCAAGAACAATATAGGAGCGCCCCAAGGAGAATGACTCGGTTTGATAAACTTCTTCTTCCTCAAGACTATAATTTATCTTCATAGCTCCATGACTTCTGCTTGGCCCATCCGATATGTGGGTTTCAAGATAGGTTGCGCTACAAGGACTAAGTCGATGGAGAATTCAATTTCTCACCGGGGAGGTAAACCTGGTAACTCTACCGAAAAAACATCCGAAAAGTTATAGATAATAGGGATTATCTGAACTAACGGCTTAGAATTCATTTGTCTATACATCATTAAGGTTAGAGAAAAGTAGATAGAATTTAAAATAAACCTATTTACATACAGTCACATATTTATACATCCAAGAGTTATGAATTTAGAACAAAGATTTTTCCATTAAAGCCATAGGATGGTTTTCTTTTTGGGTCAACACAAGGTTAAAATTTTATCGTCACAGTCTATAATGGCTAAGTAGTTTTCTAACCAATCCATTCGTAGAATGATGTCGAATTTGAAAAGTCCAGAAGTATTAAGTCTATAGTTAATTCTTTACCTGAGGCATTTACCTTATAATTTTTATAAACAAATTATGTTTCTAAAAGTCCTCTATAAGGTGTTTCTATTACTAGGACTTCTCCTAATGGTTCTGGTTTAACTGCTAAATTTTAGCAAAGTTACAAGATACAAATAAATGAGTAGCACCAGTATCAATCAAGGCATGAGTAGTAGTGTTGTAAATAAAAAGCATATCTTGAATGACGATTGATGTAGTAACGGTGTTGGGGTCACTAAGGTGAAAGACTCTCCCTTATGCAATTGGCTTCATAATGTCTGGGGGCCTTTGGGGAAAATCTTTTATGAAATGATGTGTGCTCTTGCACTTATAGCAGGAATTATTCAAACGACGACAAGATCAATCACCATGATCCCGTCCACAGTGTCGACATGGCTGACCAAACTGAAAGGACTTTGTAGGAAGTGGGGACAAGGCAGGATTTGGCGCTATATAGGGTTTTTTATCAAGACAATCGGGGCCAATGTCGTTTATTCTTCTTTTAAGCTGTTATTGAGCATGGATGTAAGTGATGTGCTAATGGTGAGCAAAAATTAGTCCTTTGGCCAAAAGAGCATGTTAAAGGGTTTTGACATAGGTACTAGACTTCATCAGGGCAATGTGGTCAAAAATATCCCCTCTAAGACCTTTTAAGAATTTTTGAGCCTTCTGGCTCTTGAAGGCAACCAGTAAGGGAGCGAATCGGGATAGCTGAACAAACTAGTGGCATACTGGCTAATTATCATACCCCCTTGGCGTAAATCTTGAAATTCCTTTTCTTTCTTCTCTTGCACATAAACTGGGAAGAAGTTGTCCAGAAAGGCATCCATAAAAATATCCTAAGTAGTAGGAGTGGCCAAGACATCTTTCTTAAGTCGCCACTAATGCTCGCTTCTCTAGTAAATATAAAAGTAGCTAAGGGGACTTTCTGCTCTTCAGTTGGGTCCAAAATAGAGAAAAACTTTTTGATTTATAGAATCCAAGCTTTTACGACTAGGGGATCGGGTCCACTGTCAAAGGAAGGAGGGTTCAATCTCCTAAATTCAAAAATATTTTGGGAAGTAGTCATTTCTACTTAACAAAAATCATTGAAAAAGGGTGGTTGATTTGGGTTATGACCAATAATAGTGGTCAAACCATGGATGACTTGAAATAATTCGACACCTCAAGGTGTTCTACGGATAGTCTCTCTTGAGTCATTAGTCCTATAAAAGGGAGACAACAAACTTGATGAGTACATAGAAAAAGTCATTTCTAATTTTAAGAATTTTTCTAATGTCTTCTCTAAGTCTATACTATAAGTCTCAATGTAAGGGATTCTTTTGAGAACTGCTCTAATACTATTTATGACATCCCAAACATAAATGGTTAGAAGGGAGCCAAATAACATAAATATATACGAGTGCTAATAACTAGATTAACATTGAAGCAGAAAAATAAAAATACCTTACACACAAATCAAGTTTCACTTTATACCTGAGGCCAATGGTTGGCTACCAAAATGTGAATATACAAATAGAGTAATCTAAATGTTTACAAAAGAGTCATTAGAGTGAAATCGTTACAAAGCACTTATAACTATCCTAAGGATCCAATAAGAGATCCAAACAAGCTCCAAGGGGCAACATGTCAAGTGTGTCATCGCTTTTATCATCCGGGGGGCATGGATTGGGGGTGAGTTCAATGTAAACTCAATAAGGGAAACATTATTTAAACTAAGTTGCTAAGGCTTGAAAAATAAATAGCCTATGAAGAAAACGTGTATGTTTCATAATAAAATTGACTTACCTCATAAGTTTCCATTGTAATAGCCCAACATTTATTTGAAAGGTAATATTGAATTAATAAAGTATTAGTGAAAGTAATTAAGTATTTAGGGTTTATATTCCTTGCACAGTTTAATCAGAATGCTCAATAGGGCTATGAGAATGTCCCTTGAAGAAAATTAAAATAACATAAAGAAAAATGCAACTAGAAACCTATGGAGTCGACCTCCGCAGCAACTGGTGAAAAACGGGAGGCAATCTTTACCCACTAACTTTCTTACTATTCAGAATCTGAATCTTGGTTGTCATAATCTGAAATGGTTAAATTAGGGGAATGAGCTACACTAGCCCAGTAAGAATATCAACACTTTACAATAGATATAGAAAATTAAAAGTTTGTGAAAATCGCAAAACAACCAGCGGAGCTATTTCCTTTTTAAGTAAATTCATTTAATTTTTTTTAAAAAAACGTTAGTTTCATACTCACCTTTCAAGTTTCTAGATATGATAACAATCCATTAGATATACTAAGAAACCAATAATAATCAAACCTTAGCTTTTTACCTACTTACCAGTGTCTCTGAGGGTCCATAGGGGTTCCTACTATGCGTTAACTCAATATCCAATATATTAATTAACCAGTCGTCCCCATATCCTGTTTGGTAATGGGCATCAAATGTACCACCATCTCGATACTTCGTCTGATATGAGGGTGAATAAATACTTCCCAACCTCTTCCGATATGAGACTTCTTAGCTTCGTTCAACTGAGGTAACATCCACGGTAGGGTTGCCTTATGCACCGGGTCTGTACACCATTTTCCATGGCACCAAGTAAGCCTTCTACATACATACCATCATCATCAACCAGCCATCCGTTTTATACAGCAATCTTATTTCATAATTTTAGGACAATATAATGACAATTAAGCAAACAATACAATTTGATACTAATAACTAAGAAAAGCATAGTTAGGACACTTATTTTCAACTAGTCAAACAGATAGAGATGAAACAAGTAGATAAACTAATGAAAAAAAAAAAATTAAAATTAATAAATTAAAGCACACAATGTAATAGTAAATAATTTAGGTAGTATAGGAATAAATAGATAACACATATAAACTATACATTGACCAATTACTGATTCCATTGGTGACCTGTATTTAATTAATAAAAGGTTGCCAATATTCATAAATTTTATCATATAATTACTATTTAAACTTTAATTAACTGTAACGAGAGAAAGGATGAGAGATGATTACCCCGGGTCGGTGTTCGAAACACCGCCTTTTTCACTACACCTTCTGGCAGTTCTAAGATTTTTTGGATTTTTTCAACGCGTCACTTATCTTGAAATATCTAAAAAGGCTAAAAATAAGGATTTTTAAATTTTCTGGGCTGGTTTAGGGTTCTGGCACGGAAGCGCTACCGTGCTCCAACGCTGGCTTCACCGCCTACAGCGGTGGTTCTTCTCGGTATCGTCGGTTTTCGGCCAATCTTGTGTAAAAACCTATAAAACCCGAGGTTAGGTGGTCTCTGTTGGCAAAAAAAAAAGGAAAAAACTGAAGCTTTACCGACAAGGTAATTTTACGGTGTAGCAGCTCCATCGTTCCTATCTCACAGCCAAGGATTTTCTTCGATCGTCCTACACCAGAAAAGAGTCAAGAATCCAATGGTCGAAAAATGAAAGGAAATGGGAAGGGATTCCGGCTCACCAGAGGGATTTTGGTTTGCGAGTGTGATGGCTAGGCCAAGCTTCGCTCTCAATTTTTGGCTTCTCTTTTAGTTTTTTGGCTCTGATATGGGTTTGGGGAGGCTTAAAATTGAATTTCAAAGCAAAAGGAGGAAAAACCTCACCTCCCCAATGTCGGCAGCTGGCTCCGGTGTGGCAGCGATGGCAGCCGGTCTTTTTTTTCGGCGACTAGTTCACTTTCAGTCGCCCCTCTTCTTCTTCTCTGATTCCCTCTTCGTGGTTAGGGTTAGGATTTTTTGTGGAAGAGGAGTTTAAATACTCTTCTTCATTCAATCTGGGTCGTCCGTTTGAGGAGATGTGACCCGTTTTTAGTCATTGGATCAATCCTATATGAGGAATGAATCTAGACCATACGATTGAATGCAATCAGGGTCGTTCGATTGCATCTAAAGGGGAAACGAATCTGGGCTGTCCGTGTGCGTGGGAATTAGATCCGAGCTGTCAGATTCATTGGCACGCAGATCACCCGCATGGCTTCCTGCGTGGAAACATGGCTATGTGTTTGCCACACATCGCACGATAACCGGTCGCGCTACTGATATGGCAGTTCACAAGGTCACTTTTTTGTTATTTTTACTTTTGCCTTAGTTTTTAATATTTCTTTTCAAATAGGTCCTTTCTTATTTCTAGTTTGACCCTGAATTTTGAAAATTATTTTCAAAGACACCCAAAACATAATTTTCTTTAAAATTTTAAATAAAAATTTTTAAATTTATTCCTTAATATAAATTGATTATCTCGGGCCTAAATCCTGAGCCCGAGTGTTATAACTCTCCCCCCTTAAGAAAATTTGGTCTATTAAATTTGCCGCTCTCTCACTAGTCAAATAATTTAGGGTACTGGGTTATAAAGTCTGATTCCAACTCCCATGTGGCTCGTCCTGCGAGTGATTATGCCATAGGACCTTGATGAAGGGAATTTTTCTGTTGCGAAACACTCTACTCTTTTGGTCTAAAATACCAAGCAGTACCTTATCGTAGGATAAATCCTCATGGAGTAGAAGTGGCTCATAAGACAAGACATATGAGGGGTTTGTGTTGTACTTGTGTAACACTGACACATAGAATACATTATAGACTCTGGATAGTTCTGGAGGTACTAGCTTATAGGCAGATGTCACAATCCTGTCTAAAATCTCAAACAATCCGATGAACCGGAGATTCAATTTTCCCCTTTTTTTTTAACTTGCTGACACCCTTGAAGGGGGTGACCTTAAGGAACACTCAATCGCCCTTCTTAAATTCCAAATCTCTCCTTTGAGTGTCCACATAATTTTTCTATCTACTCTGAGTTGTCTGGATGTTATTTCTAATTTTAACTGTCTTCGATGTGGTCTCATCTACAAGGTCTAAGCCAATTAATTTTCTATCAACTATCTACAAGGTCAATCATACAATGCCTCATACAGAGTCATGTTAATACTTGCTTGATAACTGTTATTGTAGGCGAACTCTATCAGGGGCAGGTGGTCATCCCAATGTCCTCCGAAGTCTAGAACACAAGTCCTGAGCATATCCTCTACTGTACGAATAGTTCGTTCTGATTGTCCATTTGTTTGAGGGTGGAATGTTGTGCTAAGTGACAGTTTCATTCCAATTACTTGTTGAAAATTTGTCCAAAATCGAGAAGTGAACTTGGGGTCCCTATCTGATACCACTGTCACCGAAACTCCATGTAGCATGATTATATCTCAAATATAAATTCTAGCTAACTTGTCTAAGGGGTCAATCATTATAATGGCCAACAAATGAGAGGACTTAGTGAGTCGGTCAACAATTACCCAAATTACATTATGCCCTGAGCATGCCCTAGGCAATCTGGTTATAAAATCCATGATGATATATTCCCATTTTTACTTCAAGATTGGTAATTGCTAAAGTAGCTCGCTTAGGTATTGATGCTCTCTCTTGACCTATTGACATACAAGGCACTTGGAGACTAAATCAACAATTTTTCTTTTTATCTCATTCTACCAGAATCAGAGTTGCATGCTTTGATACATCTTAGTATTTCCAAGATGCTTGGTGAACCTTGAATTGTGAGCCTCTATCATGATATCCCTTTTCAGTTCACTGTCATTAGGAATACATACCCTATCCTGAAATTTGAGAAACCCATCGGCAAAGACTCAGAATTCTGAATTTAAACCTTTTTCTGTATCCTTTCTGAGAGGTGCTAGAGTGGAATCAATCAGTTGAGCTTCATTTATTCTCTGAATCAATTCGAGTTGGACTGCTAGATGGGCTAGACATGTGGCCTTTTTTATATCCTGGAGTTGTATCTGCTGCACAGCCTTTATTACCCTATAATCCTAAACCATTATGTGAGCCAACATACCTACACTTTTCATGCTGAGTGCGTCGGCTACCACATTACCCTTACCCCAGTGATACAAGATCTTACAATCGTTGTCATTGAAGAGCTCTATCCAACACCTCCGATGTATGTTGAGATCCTTCTTGGTGAATATATACTTTAAACTCTTATGATTTGTATAAATTTCAAATGTCTCCCTATATAAGGCGTGGGTAATGGCGGAAAGTTCTAAGTCATTGGTGGGATAATTCTTTTCATGAGTTTTCAATTGCTTGAACCCATAAACTATGACATTTCCATACTACATCAGAATGCAACCCAGCCCTTGGTAGGATGCATCACTGTATATTGTATATCAACATGTCCCACTCGATAGGGTCAAAACTAGCATGGTAGTCAATCGTTTATTGAGTTCTATAAAGCTCTTTTCATATTCATCATTCCACTCAAACTTGATATTTTTCTTCGTAAGTCTGGTCAGGGGGACGATTATGCTTGAAAACCCTTCTATAAACCTACGGTAATAACCTGTCATGCCTAAAAAGCTTCAAAATTCCTTAACCGAAGTCAACTACTTCCAACCCACTACTGCATCAATCTTCTCGGGATTCATTGACACCCCATCCTTTAATATTATATTCCATAGGAAAAAAGTCTACTTAAGCCAAAATTCTCACTTACTCAGTTTTGTATATAGTTTCTTTTTTTTTAGAACCTGTAAGACCTAAGTCAGATGCTGAGCATGTTCTTCTCTGCTCTTTAAATATATCATGATATAATCAATAAACATTATGACGAACTAATCCAAAAATGGCCTAAAAACCCTGTTCATCAAGTCCATAAAGATGGTAGGTACATTGGTTAACCCGAATGGCATGATCAGGAACTCATAGTGCCCATACCGGGTTCTGAAAGCTGTATTAGGAATGTCTTCTACCTTGATCTTTATATAATGGTAACCCGAATGTAGATCAATCTTGGAGAAAATATGAGCACCCTATAACTAATCAAAAAGATCATCAATCCTGGGAAAGGGTATTTGTTCTTAATTATGACCCTGTTCAATTCCCTATAGTCAAGACACAACCTCAAAGACCCACTATTTTTCCTTGCGAACGTGACTCCAATACCTCAGGGAGATATACTATGTCGGATGAACCCATTATCCTGTAATTCCTTGATCTATTTTCTCAGTTCTTCTATCTCAACACGACTCATTCAGTAAAGAAAAATCGAAATAGATTGGGTGTCCGGCTAAATATCTATGGCAAATTCAACTTCTCGATCTACTGGTAGTCCTGGTAGTTCCTTAAGGAATATATTCGAAAAATCTCGAATTATAGGAATATCTTGAATTCAAATTTCTTTCTTAGGCTTACCTAATATAGAAGATAAGAGCTGAGTTAAGGCATCTGTTAAACAATGCAGTTACCATGGGTGAATAATATCTAAAACTTTTATTAATTTATGAAAGACTCTTCGTTAGGAAGGTTGAATACAAGCTTCTTATGAAAATAATATATGGTGACATGATACGCTGCTAACAAGTTCATTCCTAAAATTACATCAAAATCCTTTGTGTCCAATACTATTAAATCTACATTCAATTTCTTACCTGTTATTTCTATGATACAAGCCTTGTATATAACATCTCCTAATAATGTCCCATTTCTAAGTGTAGACACAAACAACATAAAATCAAGACTTTCAGGTGACACATTTAAATTTTTTGTAAAAACATGTGAAACAAAAGAATGTGAAGCATTAGTATAAATTAAAACATGTGTAAATTGATTATAAATAGTGTACGTACCTTGTATCACGTTTGGATTGGCTTCAGCATCCTACTGGATGAGGGTATAGACTCTATCTTGTATTAGAGGTCTGACCTGATTCTGATTCTATAGACACTCTCTCACTTAGTGTTGGGCACTTCTGTAAATGCAGCAAGTGTTATTGAGGTGATAGTAGGGTTGGTTCGCATGGTCCTTGCCACAGTGCTGGTAAGTCTTGTTGTGTCCTATTTTCAGGGCTTGACGAGGAGCTTGTGTCACGAGCCTAGGTTTCTTATTTTGTTGGTTCGGTACAGTAGGTGCTTGCCTGCAATATAGAACCAGGGGCCTAAGATTGCCCATTACTGGAAGAAAAATGCTGAGGTTCCTTTATATCAACTGTACATTAGCCAAAACTGCTGAGTAGGTGCTGAGCTTGAATACATACAGTTGCTGTCTAATCTCAGGACGGAGACCCCACTCAAACTTTCTTATCTTTCGGCCTTTGTCCATCATCCTCTCAAGAGAGTATCAGCCTAACTCTATGAATTTTCAAGCATACTCTGACACTGTCATATCCCCCTTGGACCAAGTATACAAACTCTATCTCCTTTAAATGTCGAAGATATTATGGGAGGAACTCTACATTAAAAGCTGCCAGAAACTATTCCAGGTGATTGGGATATGTAGGGTGGCCTGTTTTAGTTGCCACCAATGCCCTACCTCGCCTACGAGTATGTAAGTGACAAGGATGAGCTTCTGTTCGAGAACCACTCTAAGGTTCGTGAAGGCCATCTCTGTCTACTTAGCTTCTTCAAAAGTGGAGGCCCTTGCAAAAGCAGATGAGTTAAACTTTTATACCTCTCAATGTAGCCTGAGTCCATCATTAATGGAGTTGGGTCCTACTAAAGAGGAACTAGATTATGTTGGGGAGGGACTAGGTGGCCCTATGGCGACACCTGGTTATATGATGGGGGCACCGGATTGTACTGTGGTAGTGCTGGATGATACGATTGATGAGCAGGGTTGTACTAAAGTGGCACTGAATCCTTTTATTGTGGGGGTGGCTCATACTGTGATAGTGGTAAAGGAGGATCAGACAACTCTCTCCTCTCTTCCCTGGCCTGCTGGGTAGAGATGAGTCTCTACAGCACCTTGAAGAGTCGATCGACATCCTCTCGAAGCAATCCCTCCTAGGCTGCGCTGTTCAGTGGAGGCCTTCCTCTCCTCATATCTTTGTACCTGCCTTTCATAACGAAAGGTTAAGATTTGGATTGTATTGAATGATTTTGCCTTTTGTGCAAGGAATGTGGCTCTGATACTAACTGTAACAACCCAAAATTTATTTGAATGGTAATATTGAATTAATAGAGTATTAGCAAAAATAACTAAGAATTTAGGGTTTAGATTTCTTGCACAATTTAAGTAGAATACCCAATATGGCTACGAGAATGACCCTTAAAGGAAATTGAAATAACAGAAAGAACAATACAACTAAAAAACTATAAGGTCGACCTCTGCAACGCAACTAGTGGAAAATGGGAGCCAACCTTTACCCACTAACTTTTTTGCTTTTTTAAGATCCGAATCTTGGTCATCCTAATCTAAAATGGTTAAATAAGGAGAATGAACTACACTAGTCCAGTAAGAATATCAATACTTTACAACCGATATGAAAAATCAAAGGTTGGGAAAAATTGCAAAATAATCAATGGAGCCTATTTCCTTTTTAGGTAAATTCATTTAATTTTTTTTAAAAAAAAAATTTAGTTTCATACTCACTTTTCTGGTTCCCAAATACAATAACAATCCGTTAGACAACTAAGAAACTAATAATAATCAAACCTTATCTTGTTACCTACTTATTGGTGTCTCTAGACGTCCATAGGGGTTCTCACTACACGTGGACTCAATATCCAATCTATTAATTAACCGGCCGTCTTCATACTCTATCCGGTAATGGGCGCCAAACGTACCACTACCTCAATACCCTGTCCTGTATGAGGATGAACAAATGCTTCCTAACTCCTTCCGGTATGGGATTTTTCAGCCCCATTCAACATCTACGGTAGGGTTGCCTAATGCACTGGGTCCATACACCATTTTTCATGACACCAAGTAAGCCTTCTACATACATACCCTCATCATCAACCAGCCATTCGTTATATATAGCAATCTTATTTCATAATTTCAGAACAATAGAATGACAATTAAGCAAACAATACAATTTGATACTTTAATAACTAAGAAAAGCGTAGTCATGACATTTATTTTCAACCAGTCAAACAGATAGAGATGAAACAGATAGATAAACTAATAAACAAGAAAATAATTAAAATCAATAAATTAAAGAACATGATGTAACAGTAAGCAATTTTGACAGTATAGGAATAAATAGACAACACAGATAAACTATATACTGACCTGTTACCGGCTCCATTGATGACCTATATTTAATTAATAAAAAGTTGCCAATATTTAAAAATTTCACCATTTAATTACTATTTAAAGTTTAATTAACCGTAACAAGAGAAAGGATGAGGGATTCTTGCCCCGGGTCGGTGTTCGAAATATCACTTTTTTCATAGCACTTTCTACCGGTTCCTAGATTTTTCTGGTTTTTTCTGCAAAAATTGGAAACATGCGTCACCTATCTCGAAATATCCAAAAAGGCCAAAAATAAGGTTTTTTAAATTTTTTGGGCCAATTTAGGGTTTCGACACGGTGGCACCGCCATGCTCCGACGCCGGCTCCGCTGCCTATGGTGGTGTTTCCTCTCGGTTTGGCCAATCTCGTGTAAAAATCTATAAAACCCGAGGTTAGGTGACCTCTGTTGGTTGAAAAAAGGAAAAAAAACTTAAGCTTTACCGAGGGGTAGTTTTCCGATGCAGTGACTCCGTCGTTCCTCTCTCATGGTCTAGGATTTTTTTTTATTTTCCTGTAGCAGAAAAGAATCAGGAATCCAATCATCAAAAAATAAAAAGAAACGGGAAAGGGATTCGAGTTCATTGGAGGAATTTTGTGTCGTTTGTGCGGCAGCTTGGCCAAGCTCCGCCCTCGGTTTCTTGTTTCCCTTTTGGTTTTTCGGTGCTGATATGGATTTGGAGAGACTGAGAATTGAATTTCGAAGTGAAATGGGGAAAAAAACTCACCTCCCCAGCATCGGCGGTGGGCTCCAGTGCAACAGCGATGGCAACCGGTCTTCTTCTCTAGTGACTGGTTCACTTCTAGCCACCCATCTTCTTATTCTCTAATTCCCTTCTAGCAGCTAGGGCTTGGGTTTTTATTGGAAGAGGAGTTTAAATACTCATCTTCATTCAATTCGGGCAATCTGTTGGAGAAAACGTGGCCCGTTCCCAGCCATTGGATCAATCCTATATGAGGAATGAGTCTGGACTGCACAATTAGATGCAATCAGGGCCGTTCGATGGGGAAACGAATCTAGGTTGTCCGTACACACGAGAATAGATCTGGGCCATTGGATCTGTTGGCACATAGATCGCCTGCGTGGCTTCCCGCGTAGACATGTGGCTGCGTGTCTGCCATGTGGCGCACGACGACTGGCTGCATTGCTGATGTGGCGGTGCACGTGTCCACTTTTATGTTATTTTCACTTTTGTCATAGTTTTTCAGATATCTTTTTAAATAGATCCTTTCTTATTTCTAGTTTGACCCTAACTTTTTAAAATTATTTTCAAATACACCCAAAATATATTTTTTTTCAAAATTTTAAATAAAAATTAAAAATTAAAAATTCCAAATTTATTCCTTAATATAAATTGATTATCCCGAGCCTAAATCCCAGGTATAAATTCCAAGCCCGGGTATTATATCCACGGACGAGCACATTTTAAATATTTACAGAAAATCATCACTTGACTTATGAAAACTGGTAACCATAGCGACACAGTAAAGATAGAGATAACATATCATGAATAGGAAATCTAACATAATCTATTTAAACTAAGATTTACAATAAAAACACCATCATTATTTAACCTCAACTATATAAATATCTATATTTATATTAAGTTTTTAACTAACATTCGTGCGAAATAGTTTCAACATATCTGTTGAGGGCAAAGGGGATCCCCAACTACTAATGTGAATGACTAAATCATTTCATTTTCCCCATTGGGCCCAGTTCATTTCCCATTTTAAGATAGTTCCATAACTTTCTTGGGTATAATCTATGACCACAATTGTTCTTTACTATTGTGGTCCTACATATCATTTTGCAAGTCCACTCTCGCTAGAGAAAAAATGCCGATCATTCACAGGGAACGATTTACTAATATTTATTTAAAGGAGGGATGATGTGATATTAGATAGCCCAAATTTGGTGCCAAGGATGCTAATCTGCATTAAGGAGGAATCCAGTAGGTCCCGACTCAAACAGGAAAGTAAGTTCAAGTTTTCTAAACGGGAACGCCCAGAATTGGAAAGTAATTTCATCCCTAACTACTTTACTAATTGGGATTATTCCAAGAGATGGACCAAGTTTTTCCAAGCCAGAAGGCTTAAAGCTCAAGTAAGATTAATGGTCTTAAAGAATCAAAATGAAGTCCAAGCTTTGGGCCCAACTCGAGAAGGCCTTAAGGCCTTATGGCCAAGATGGGTCATGACCCAAGGATGGCACACCCATGGGCAGCCCACACCCGAGGAAGATGGCCCACATGCGCGCACTAAGTGCATATGCGCTGCAAGGCCTGCACCCATGCAGGTTCAGGTCGGGCAGCAACCCTGCACGACCCAAGAGATTCCCGGGCCCCACACAAGGAATCAACCGTGCATGTAGGCCCAAGAGGTCAAACGCAAGCCCTGCGCAGAGGAACCTGTGGACGACTTAACGGGCCCAAGCCCAGCCCATGACCCCCGGGGTCTTTCTCCTGCATAGCCCAGATGGACTATCGGCCTAGCGCATCCGAGTAGCCCAAACTGGCTGACCCTTCTTTCCCCCTTTTTAAAATTATTTTATTATTTTAAAATACTTTAAAAAAGGCTTGGGACCCACTTTTTAATTACATATGTGTTAAAATTAATTTTCATATGCTTTTCTAATGAATTTCACATATAATAAATATGAATTTAAATTAAATATTATTTTAATTATAACTCTATCCTTATGATTATTTAATTAATTTATTTAGGATAGAATAATTATTTTATTTTATAATTATCCTAGATTAAGATAGAATTTTATCTAAGGTATTATTTTATTAATTATCTCAAAAGTTTTGTATGCTCGAAAAAGGTTATAAATAGACCTTTGCCCCTATGATGTAAAGCATATATTTGAGAATAAATTTAAGAGAATTCTTGAGAGCTTCGACTTTTTTTCTTTTAGCATTTTTGTTAACATTAGCTACTTTAAATTCTTCGGAAAGCAGGAGTCTTCAGAAGTCTTATTGAGCCAGGGAGTGGGGATCAACTTATAGGTAAGTCCGTGGCATTTTTTCTTTCCTTATTTTATTTTCTTAATATTTACTTTTGCTTTCTTTTTAGGATTGTAGATTCAATTAGAGGGAAGAGTTTTATTTTAGGTTGTTATTGTTTCAGTATTGCATACGTTGAGAAGGTTTCAGGAGTAGATTCGATCCTCCCCATACCCTCTCCCGTTAAGGGATAAACAAAAACTCCTCAAAGATAACATTCAAGCATATTTTCATTTTTTTTTTCTCTTTTATATTTAATTTTTCTTTATGTTAGTCACATTTTAAAAACCGTCAAATATCCTCAGAACCTTCACATCCAAAACCCAGTGGGGGTTTGTCATCACATTTGGCCAAAAGCCCATTACATCTGGATCTGACCTTCAGGATGTTCTTCAAAGTTGGAGCTTCCTTAGAACAACCCTTTTTATCTTTACCCAAGGTAGGATAAAGGGTTGATTCCACTTATATCACAAATCGTCATTCCATCATTTTTATCAATAATAACAGTTTTGTAGATCTAAATAAATCACCAAACAAACATAAATTAAAATAAAAAACCAAAACAAGCACAAAAGTCCACTTCATTAATTCTTCAATTTGTCAAATTAACTAATTAAAAAGAGTACTTGGAAATAGAAATAAAAATACTAAAGAATCCCTTACTGTAACTATAATGTCTAGATTCGTTGCTCGGGTGAAAAAGAAAGGGTCGCGTTAGCTTCCTACTTCTTTTCGCTTCTTTTCCTCAATAAAAATCTCTTCTCTTTCTCTCTCTAATTTATTAAAGTTGAAGAAATAAAATGGTGAAGAATGAAGAGGGGAGAGAGGCTTTTTAAAGAGAGATGAAGAGCCAGATTCATGCCACTTGGTGAAAATTGGAGAAGCCAAGTTTGCACGGTTGGTGGCTGTGGGTGACGCACAACAAGGGAGGTCGTCCGACGTGGCAGTCAGTCACGTCGGAGTGGCTGGCAGCAAGCTTGCTTCCAGCGGCCAGTGCAGGTGCGCCATATTGGGTGCTGGCGCGGCCATGCTGCGCTCTGTGCGTGCATATTACTCGCACACTGCCGTGCCTACACAGGTTGACTACACACAGGGCTGCAGTCATGCAGGTGAGGGTCGCAAACTGTGGGGATATTCCCTACCTTCCGTTGTGCTGATTTTCCTATTCCTTCTGTTCTCTCTGAAAACATTATAAACAATTTTTTTAGAAAATAAAAAAATGAATAAAATCATTTAAATTAATGTAATTCAAAATGCCATTAGTTTTAGATACTAATAGAATTTAAATAGCCAATGGGACCAAAATAACAAAATTTGTCATCTCGATTTATCACAAAAGTTTGGGGTATTACACATGTAGCCTAGAACAATTAACACGTTCTCTTTCTAATCCTTGAAATTTGACCCATTAAGTATGACAAATAGCAGACACAGTAGTAGCAAACATAATTGTTGCATAGAGAACGAAGCAAATAAGCATATATGTTCATATATCAGGCTAAAGAATTAATATTTAAATTTTAAATAATTATTGAATACATCTCAAGATATCTAGCACAACATTAATATTAAGTCTTTGAACAGTAATATCAACTTATAAGTAATATTCTTAGTGTAGTGATAATATATTAAGAATAAATCCTATCAAATAATAAGTGTATATTTGGATCAACTTATTATTCACATGGAAATCTTATAATTATTACACATTCATCACCACAAGGTCTATACAATTTGGCAAAATGTTAACCTTTCTTTGGGTCAACTATCGTCTGCATGAAT
>NW_019014692.1:2554434-2565947 GCF_000150535.2 Carica papaya | reverse complement strand
CTGAAATCTCACAGATATCATGCATTGGATCTAGCATGATATGTGAATTATGCCGAAAATATCTAATTCGTAAAATCATGTGACTAGACACTATACTCTGATCATCTTCTCTAGTAGTTTGGTTCAGCATTCTCTCTCAAGTTATTTAATTTTCAGCCATGCATAGATCTTGAACAGATCTGGAATGTCGCATCGCGATCTTTTTCTTCTTCTTATTCTCTTTAATTCAGCCTTGTATGGATCTTGAACAGATCTGAAATACCGCGTCGCGATCTGCCTCGCACATATCAGATTCGTTCGACACTGTGCACAATTTTTTTTTTCTTTGGTTGCACTCGTCGCACGACACATTTCTTCTTCTTCTTCTTCTCCTTCTTTTTCTCATTCTTCTCCTTCTTCTTATTCTTCTTATTCTTCTTTTTCTCCTTATTCTCCTTCTTATTATTCTTCTTCTCCTTCTTTCTCTTCTTCTTCTTCTTCTTTTCCTTCTTTTTCTTCTTCTTCTTTTCCTTCTTTTTCTTCTTCTTCTTTTCCTTCTTTTTCTTCTTCTTCTTCTTCTCCTCCTCCCTTTTCTTATTATTATTATTATTATTGTTATTCTCCTTCTTTTTTTTCTTCTTCTTCTTCTCCTCCTCCTCCTCCTCTTTCTTCTTAGTTTTCTCTTTCTTCTTTCTCTTATTCTTATTCTTTTCATTCTTATTCTCTTTCTTCTTCTTCTCTTTCTTCTTCTTCTTCTTCTTCTCCTTCTCTTTCTTTTCCTTCTCATTTTCCTTATTCTTCTTCTTCTTCTCCTCCTCCTCTTTCTTCTTTTCCTCCTTTTTTTTTTCTTTTCCTTCTTCTTCTTTTGCTTTCCCCGTTTTTCATGACTCTTCAAATTCGACATAATCTCCCTTCCTCCATGATATATTCTTGAACATAAGCTTGAAAGACTTACATGATTTTCTTGACCCATGATCTAGCAAGTGATCCACTTGGCATAATGATATTCTGCCTATGTGCCTCTTCTGTATCTTGAGTTGAGTTTTGATCTCCATTAAACCTTAATAGAGTTTGTGTATTTCCATTTTCTATAGAATTCGAAAAATTAGTGAGGTATTTATACATTAAGTACAAATGTGATGTATTTACAACATGGTTGGACCTTATCAATTTTTCGTTAAACCTAATACACCTATATATACATCAAAATACATGCATTCCTCACGTGCAACATTTATGAGTAGTACATACCACTTTCTTTGATCCACGGGCTTAGCTTTTCGGGCCTTGGATTTGTTAACAACCAAACTTTTTTTTAAAGAATTTCCTCCTCAATATTGTAATTTTTATTAATATATTTTGAAAATAAAAGTTACTAACTCAGAAATAAGTTTAGGCTTCATCATCATTTTTGAATTAAATTACGTCCTATGGAAAAAAAAAGTAAAATCTAAGACTTGAAAAAAATGCTGTTTTTTTAAATGCACGTAGTCTTAAAAGCCTGCACAATTATTAAATAATACAGAATTTTCATGAATTATAAAACTACCGAACTACTAAAATGTGTCTAATTACAACATACAGAAATGAAGATTCATTGAAGGCCCAAAGTGGCCCACCTATGAGCCCATCAGAGAGTGAATATTAAAAATTCAAATAAACATTAAATTTAATTAATAAATTTAAATATTAAAAAAAACAAACATAAAACGGAGTCGGGTTAGGTAATTGATTGGGTGCGTTTCAGGAAGAAAGAGGGTTCTGGGAAACACGAAAGAGGTAATCCGAGAAGAAGATGGCGTGGGTATGGCTTGAAGCAGCGCTGCCACTGGGCATAATTGCTGGAATGCTGTGCGTAATGGGCAACGCTCAGTATTTCATCCACAAAGCCGCTCATGGCCGGGTATTTTTCCTTTGATTTCTCACTATTTCCGTTCATTGCTAGATCTGATTTCTTTATCTCTATGACTCAGAAATTTATTTTCAATTTCAAATTCTAATTGCAATTTATTCACAGCCCAAGCACATCGGTAATGATGTCTGGGACGTCGCCATGGAAAGAAGGGACAAAAAGCTCATGGACAATCTCTCTGCCCCTTCCTCTTAAATCCATCTTTTATTTCTTCGGGTATGCTGCCTCTTTACTTCTTTTTTTTGGGTGGATTAGTTGATATTATAAATCTTGAATCAGCGGATCTCTTAAGCAAACCCGACTTAGCTTTTCTCTAATTTAACTTTAAAAAAACAGTGGACGACTGAACTCTGAGTCTCAAGCTCTATAGGAGCTGATTATAACCAGAACAACAAACAGCCTGATGGCTGAAGGAGTGTCTTTCAATTTCTTCATGATCTTACAACATGTTTGGTTACATCTAATAATTTTGTAATGTAATGCAATGTAATATAATTGATTACATAGTTGACAGGCTGGAATCACGCATTGCTTATATGGTTATACAGTGAAAACAAACAAGAGAATGAATTTTATTACAAACTTCCATTTTATCGGTTATTAGAGGGAATTAAATGATGTAGAATGGATTAGCAATAGATTCTTACATAAATTAGAAATTGTAGTTATATTAAATATAAAACAACTATACTATTTAGGAGTTTATTATTATATTATTTAGGAGTATTATTATAGTTTTAGTAACTTAGGAATTTATTTTTATTAGAGTTAGGAGTTTATTCTTACTATATTATTTTCTATTTGTATTAGGATTAATATTCTTAATTCTACTATGTTATTATTTTATATTTTAATTCTAGTTAGGAAAATTTACTCACGTATTATTATAAATAACTTTATAATATAGTTGTTATTCATTCAAATACTCAATAATATTTTGAGAGTTCTTTAATTTTCTGGTTGTGTGATGCAATCAAAACCCTTATATAAGATATTTGATAGTTCTTAGATGTGATGTCTTAGAAACCTTAGGTCTGGTGTCTAAGTGTTTTTATCCCCAAAGTCGTAACCGGAGAAATCAACCCTATCTGTCCTATGTTTGCTTGATATCAGAGCTAAGAAAATCACACACCCTTCAAAAAAAAAAAAGAGAATCACGCACCCAATTCTCAAGACCTTATAGCCAAGCGGTCCCAAACCCATCTGAAAACAATCACCAAAAAAAAAAAAGAAAAACCTCAAACAATCGCCAATGTCGTTCACTAGCCACTTGCTAGAGGTGGTCGACCCTGCCATTGCTACCAGCTCTAGAAGGTCCATACCAAAGAGCCCTGAAGCCCCACCATGAAACTCCACTCAAAGTTGCTGCACTTGCTGGCACAAGCTCACACAGCCACTGCTTCTCATGAACCTAGACTTATGCATCGTCGCGTTCCACACTGGCTTCCGATATGAGATCATCACCTTTAGTTGAGCCGCTTGCTAGATGGCTGCCACCATTAGGTGACTGGAAGTTGATGCGTGAAGGCCACACACTAGCAATTGTGAATAGACGTTGTGCAATCTATTCCATTTTGGCTTCTTCATGAGTTTCTGGTTCAACTAAAATTTTCTATAGAGAAATTGGAATGGTGACCAATGTTGAATTAAATGTTAAATTTGAGATATATGAGGCAACCACTAATACTTGATTGGAAGCAATGCAAAACACTGTCAAAACAATTTTGGAAGAACTGAGGCACTTCTGCATAGCACAAGTACATCCACCAATTCAAAATGTACAAGTTAAACAAACTGTTGATAGAAGACACATTGAAGATAATGCTTGAGATCTTATCAAGAGTGTAAAGGTCGAAGCTTCTCATTTTGATGCAAAAGAGACCTCGGTTTCTTCCTTGGTTGATGGAAGAGTACTTCAATTGGTATGATATATCATATGTACGAAGAGTTCGATTTGTGAAGATGAAGTTGGTTGGACTTAAAAAGGTATGGTAGTACACTATTGACAAAAACATAACAAGAAGGAGATAACCAACAATTGAAACATGGGATGGAAAAGTATCTACCTCCCAACTACTCTGACATCTTGTGACCAAGCTGACACTTTAGTCTAGGCAACATGTTAGTAATTGAATACACAGAAATTTGAAGAATTAAAGATTCAAAGTCAACTAGTTGAAAGTGATAGTCAAGTAGCATTTGATTTAAGTAAGGACTAAGAGTTGATATTAAAAGAGAGTTAATTTGACAACTTCCTGCCACTATATCACAAATTTACCAAGCGGCTCTTGATGTGGAAGCATATTAATATTCAATCCCAATAAATATTGTGAAATCCACTCCTAAATGTGCATTCAAATAAAAAATAAGCTGAATAATTGATCAATGGCAAATTTCAAAACTCCTGAAGGTATGTGTGCTTTAGATGTAGACGAAGTGGGCATATGGGTTACGAATGTGTAACAAAGATAAAATTGCATGGTGGATTAAAAGAAAGGAGGAGGTGGAAGAAAGAGACGATAATTATGTATCTCACAGAGGATGATGATTTAAAGTGCATACTGTCAAATTCCAAAGTGGAAGAGCCAGAAGAATCACTATATCTTCTTATTGCTCAAGATCTTTCCCCAAACTCTATAGGGTAAAAAGAATCACTATATCTTCCTATTTGCTCGATATCTTTTCTCAAGAGTCAATGCTATGAAAGTTCCATCTAACAAAGGTTTGACGCACCTAATGGTCGACATGTTGATTTCGTCATCCCATAAAGATTTAATGCTTCTAAACAATTGTGAGTTTCTATTATTTTAAGTATTGGGGAGAACAACCAAAGACAGGTTGCTAAATTTTTATGGGAAAGCTCGAGTATTATGGTTTTACATCAGTTGCTATTTCAAAACTTGTGGACAAGTTTTCTCCAATTAAGAAAGATTGATATAGGATGGGATAGCACTAGATTTCTTAAATAAATTAGAAACTGTAATTATGCTAAATGTAAAACAACTATACTTTTAGGAATCTATTATTATTTATTAGTAATATTATTATAGTTTTAGTAACTTAGGATTTCATTCTTATTAGAGTTAGGAGTTTATCCTTATTAGTATAATTTTCTATTTGTATTAGGATTAGTATTCTTAGTTATATTACTACTTTCTAGTTTGTTTCTAGTTAGAAAAAAGTTATTTTGAGATTATGATAATAGTTTTGTAATTTCACTTATTATTCATTCAAGTATTTAATAATATTTTTAAAGTTTTTTAGTTTCTAGTTGTGTGATAGAATTAAACCCTTAAATGTAATATTTAAGACTTCTTAAATGTGATGTATAAGAAATCTTAGGTTTGATGTTTAGGTAATTTTATTTGAAAAATTCTTAATTGGACAAATTAACCATATTTGTCCTACATCACTAAACATGCTCTTGCTTTGAAGGGAGTCTTTTGTCCTTTAATTGCTTCATTGATGGTGTAGTTTATAGTTCATTAAAGCCCCTTTCGTTTTTTATTCTTTTTTTCCTCTTTGTGGTGGTGGTTATGTAGTTTAAATTTCATCAATTTGCACCCTCTTCCATCACTACCATGTCAGGTCTCAACCATATGCCACCTTTTGATTCGTGGCTATCTTTGGAGAGGCATAAGCCATATGGTTTCCTTTCTTCCCACTCTCATAGATACATAAATAATTGATGGAAATGAAAGAAATGAAGGAGTGATATTTCTTTTCTTGGTTTACCCAACCTATCAAATGAAGAGACAGTGCACTTTTTCTTCTCTCCAACTGGATGGAAGTCATCTTTAACTTTGAGTAACTGTTCTTGCTACCCTGTTAATGTCTAGTATTGCTATGCCTGTAATCTGTAGGGGTAGTACCTTGTGTTTGTTTCTTAACAACTTAGATTGCTTAACCATATCAGAAATGTACATACATCTTTTTTGCTTCCCTTGTCAGTTCACCGAGCAATGAATGTGGAATCTATGACATTTCTAATGCAAATTAAGACATAAGGATGCCAGATACAGAAACAGATTACGAGTATATGATAAAAATTATATGCAGCGGAGCAAGGGGGTAGATCAGCGATTGGTTCTTCATTATCTTCCTTATCTGGGGGGCATGAAAAGAGTGAATTCCATATACTGAGTAAGGAAAATAATATTTAAATAACACCATAAGATTTTAAAGGTGAATAATTATGTCATTGATACTTACCATTATGTCATTGATACTTACCATCAGGTCATGTTAGAATCCTATCTTACTTTATAAAAACAATTTTATTTATTATCATATCATAGTCACAATTATCAAATCAAAATCATACTTAACAACAGACAAAATCAAACAATTATGAAATGCTTAGATTTTCGTATCATGCTTCGCGAAATCGTTTCAACTTCCATCTCTAAGAGCAGATACGGATTTTCGATTACGTATGTAGAATGATCAGATCAGATATATAACGGCAATTTGCTCAAGCACTTTTCCGATTTGCCAAATTATGGTACGATCTATAATCACGGCCGTACCAACTACAGTTGGTCCTATAAGATATTTTATAGTCACGGCAGTACTTAACCAAAGGTGACTCTTACCAGATATTCACATCACCGCTCTCGTCAGAGGATACGTCGTCATCCATAGGAAGTGATCATCTCACGTCTTTCTAAACCAAATGGAGGAGGGAGAAACAGATATTCCTCAAAGATAAAAGGCTAACGAGACAATTGATGCATTATGCATGTCAATACAAATACATATATTTTGGACCATTTAGGCTCATTCTGCTTCTCTTTTCTCTTTTTTTTTAATAAATATTTCAAAAAATTATCACTGGATTCATGTTATTTAATTTATATGCAAATCATTTAATTTACATAGCGGGCTTGAAATCAAGAACAAACATGCAAAACACAAAACACAAAACACAAAACACAAAATTTCATAATTTGATTTTTTAGAAATACTCTTTAAGATGTTTAAGTAAATACTAAATTTTTTACTGAAATCTTAAAATTTTCTTATACATTTCTTCTTCTTTTCTCTTTCTCTCTCTAGATCACTCCCTCTCTCTAAGCTCTTAGAGGATAGAAGAATGAAGCGGAAGTGATGAGGAAAAATGGAAGAAGGGGTACCTATTTATAGAAAATAGGGGCTGTAGGATTTGCGCCAAGTAGCAAAATTCGGTAAGGAGAGAGAGAGTTGAGTGGAAGAGAAGTGATTTGACGCGACGCGATGGCAGCGCAAAAAATGGAAGAAGAATTCCTCTACTGGTGGTGACTCTCCACCAAAGGTGGCGGCACACTGCCCAAGGCGTCACACTGCCCAAGGTGGCGCACGACGCCAAGGGGGTGGCAACACACTGCCCGAGGCGGCAGTGCGCCTCAACTAGGCTGGCTGCGCGCTACAGGCGCTGACCTACCCTGCTGCGCATAAGCTAGCTGGTGCGCATGCAGAGCCTACTGCGCACCGAGTGTAGCGCGTAGGCCTACTGCGCGGATTGCGTGTGCACAAGGTACGACGCCTGGCCCTATCCGATTTCGATGTGATGCGCGCGGACTGGCCTGTCTGCGCGAGACGTGATGCGCGCATAGACCTGCCTTGTGCCCTGCGTGGATGGATGTGTCTGGTCACTCGCGCACAGTGTATTGCGCCTGCGTGGGTGAGCCTCTCCCGCAAGCATTTTCTTGTAGGATTTCGCCTTATTTTCTGTTTTCTTCTGAAAATTATTTTTAAATTAAAAAAAATAATATATAAAATTAAATAAAAATAAAATGAAGATAAAATAATGAAATTTGAATAATTTAAAATTAGAAATTTAAATAACGAATTACGATATAAAATCACAAAATAAATTTAAATGAGTTCAGATGTTTTTAAAACTCGAATAAATAGGAATTTTCAGATATAAATTTAACGCGTTGGTGAGTGGGGTGTTTCAGAATCAATGATTGATGATCTTTTTCTTTGTCAACTACATAAATATAGCCATTTCCATCTGAAATTTTTGTTGTTTGTCTTGTGTGTCAGGCATACATCATGAATCACTTATCTGGGCCTGAATATGTCATCCAAATACTTAGGTTCCGTTATTATATGAAATTTTTTTTCATGAATATGTTTCTTTTTCTAAATTTATTTATTATTTACGGATAAAACATATTTCTAGTTTTAGGAAAGTTGGTGAAACTGCATCATTTTTTATATTAGATGTTATTAGAAAACATTTTTTTCTGAGAAAGCATTAGTTCTAATTTAAGTAAACATAAATTTTTTTCTTTCTCAGAAATGAAAAAAGAAAAATTTCTTGGGAAACAGAACTTTTCTGGAAAAAAGAAACGGGCCCTTAAGGTTTTAACAGAATTTTATTTTTGATTTCAGTCTTTGTGCACTTTGTAGCAAGTTAGTACCTTGGAATGCCCAGAATGTCAATATTAGCGAGTTAGTTTTTCTTTTTGTTTCTTTTTAAATGCTTTTTAGAAAAGTTTCTCATATTTTCTTTAGTGATATAGAAAATTCTGACCAGTGAACATACTGTAGAAAAGAAAATCAATCTTATCCGGACGGTTAACATATGATTTTCATTTATGATATCAATTATTTGTACATCATATCAAGTTAACATCTTATAATCTTATCCAGTTTTCTACACTGGCTCTTGAATAAGAAGGGTTTGAGTTTTTTTGTTTGCCAAGCAATATGGTCCAAACTCTGTTAAATTTATCCTTCCTTGTAAGTCTCTGCTTTATCTCTTCATTGGCCTCCAAACTTATTTCTGCTTGTTAAGTAATCTCTGTGTACATACGTATCTCTTAATTTCATTTGAAAAGTACGTGCAGGAATCATGCTAATGGATTTTGGAAGAAATAAAGAATGGGTAAGCTAGCCTTGAAGAATCCCGAAGGGCAACTGGAGTCATGCTCATGTCACTTTGCATGTGAAATTGCATAAGATATTTGACCTAAAGAAACGCTTGTTCTTATATGATTTAATTGCTATTATTAGCACTTCGGAACTTAGTTTGATCCTGTTTCAAGTTATCTTTGGAGATTATCATATTTTCTTTTTCTGTGTCTAAGTCTGTGTTAAGACAGAGGAAGATCAAACAAGGTAATTGACACAAACTATTGAGATCAGAAAATGTGGAAATAGCAGGGTGTTTGTCTTAGTTTATTTTAGGATTTGAGATCCTTTTTAAGCTTATTTAAAAGTGGAAGATTATGGAGTCCTGTCTTCTAGGCCTTGTGACTTCTTTCTCTTCCTCAGACTTTTACCAAATGCCTAGCTGCTCTGTTCAATGTTATATTTACAATAAATAAAGGTAAGTAAATGTCTACAAATTATTGATCATATAATAATTAGGTTTTAAATTATTTTAATTGTAATTTAATTGTTAAACTTATAAGATTATTTTAATTTGTAATTTTTTTATATACAGTGAAAAGTTTTAATAAATATTATTTTTATTTTGTCTATGTTTTATAAAACTTGACAAGTATAATAATTTAATACAAACATTAATAAAAATAAATTTAATAAAAATAATTTATTCTTTTTAATCATACACATCATAATAGCAGATATCTGAGAAGAGCAGCTATGCAGTGGCTTTCTTTTTCTTTTTTTTTTAATTTTTAATTTTAAGTTAAGTAGTAGTCAAAATTTTTTGAAATAGCAAGTATAGTGTATCAAAAGTAACAGTATTAACACTTTTCAAACCGTTTTTTGTTACTCTTTTATAAAATAATTGTATTACAAAATATGTTCTGAAATATTTTTGAAAGTTAAAAGATTAAATTGTGAAAAGAATTTGATACTTATTAAGATATTATTTATAGTCTGAAGTTGGTACTTTATTTTAGAAAGATAAATACAAAAGAATTATGAACTTTTAACCCACTAGGGCATGTATAGAGTGATATCATGGTTGAGGTGAAAATTAATAGGTCAAAATTGAAAGAAACTACTAAATTTATTATAAACCTATAGTTGGGGTTTTTAAGGGCATATTTGAATAAAAGGGAAGGAGGAAGGGAGTGAAAAAATTTTCTTTTATACGAGAGTCCATACTTTAGAGAGAATAAAGGTGGAGGATGGTCCTTCTTCTTCTATTTTCCTCCGATAACTTTTAGATTGCAATATTCTAAAAGAAGTTCAAAAAAATTAATTAGCTATACATATGCTGAATTTTCATGATGCAATGTTGATAAAAAGAGCACAAGTGGTACTTTGTAGCACTTATGAATGGTGCTTGTGTCATGGTTTTCCAAGAAATATAACCCGATTGTACTGTCAACTATTAAGGCTAAATATGTAACTATAAGAAAATGAAAAAAAAAAATGTTAGATGTAAATGTTTTAGATTAAACAACATCTAATGGATTTTGGAGTTAAGATGGATCTTATTCATATCAAATGCGATAATACTAATGCAATAAACCTGAATAAAAATTTAGTCGAACACTCTTGGCACATAGGATTAAACATTACTTTATTAGGGTCTGTGCACAAAATATTTCATTATACTAGAATTCATCCTTACTAAGGATAAACTTGTTGACATCTTCTCAAATTGTTTAGTAAAGATAGATATTGCAAGATTATATGATAACTAAGAATAAGTAGTCTAATGGAGGCTTGAGAAATGATAAAACTTTCAACACAAGTATATGACGTATACATCAGTCTTACTAGTCAATATGATCAGTATTGCTGTAGTTAATTAAGATTGTTTTGACTAAAAAATTTAGTATGACTTTAAATTAAACTTTCACCATATATTCTTCTTATAACAAAATTGAGATCACTCCATGTCAACATTTAAAAGTCAATCAAAATATCAAACGACATGACCTATCAAATTAAGTACATGTACATGTGAGAAGAAAAGTAGGATGAAGCTTAAAATTCAAATCCTCATATATTAATTAGATAGTTGACATGAGGGTAATTGAGTAAAAATTGAGAGTAAAAGGATCAAAATGCAAAATTTTAGAAATATTTGTCTTCTCTAATTTCCTAACTCTCTATCACTTAGCTCTTTTGGTGCAAAAGGTTTTTTCCTTGGTTCTCATTTTTTTAAATTATTCCTCCCTAAAACATTTGCATCAAGGTTTGATGAGAGAAGAATGAATAAAACATTCTTGAAAAACAATCTCCTCCCTTTTAGAAAAGGCACCTACTCCTCCAATGTCTCCAAGTTAGAACCCTTCTTTTCAACCTTTTTCTGTTGCAGGAGAGGATCTGGAGAGGTAACCACCTCATGGCTAAAAAAATGATGATTCTATTGACCCAATTGAATTTTTCTCTTTAAAATAACAAAAGGTCTTTTCGTATACCTCTTAAAACCCCTGTTTAACTTCACAGATAGGTAATTTAATACTTGCCCTGAATACAAATGATGCAGAATCCAATACAACCAACGTGATCAGGAACTTACATAATTTTATTTAAATGCATCAAAAGAATTGATCCTATAGAAATCCTTCATACTTAACTCGCTATCAAGAATGATAAGAACTAAGGTCACTGGAAATTAAATAAATAGAATGAAAAAATGCCATAAGGTTGTACCTTGACAAGTAGATCAACTCCTTACTTAATAAGATAGTAAAAGAATCTC
>NW_019014692.1:2509603-2534344 GCF_000150535.2 Carica papaya | reverse complement strand
CCTCCCCTCTCTCCTTACTCGCATCATATGCCTTATGAAGGAATGAAGGGCAAATGCTTAGTAGATTGAGAAAACATCTAGAATCAAACTCTCAAAAGAAGAAGGCACGTAAAATAACTTGTAAGAACATAGTGAATATGATGCGAAACCTATGATCAACAGTGCAATAAAAAATCCTTCATATAACATTAGCATGGAGATTTTAAATCTCTAAGAAACCCTCCCCATTTAAAGTACACTCAACTTGTGAATGTAAACCAAAGGTAAATGGAAAACAAAAGTAGGAATGAAAAAAATGCCATGACTTACCTGATAAGTTGATTTGATTTTCTATGTCAACAAGATAGTCGAAGACTTCTTCACTGAACACACACTTGTAGTGGAAAGCTAGAAGTAAGAGACTTAATATTTTACTAATGATTTGAATTGTGTATTTACAAAGGGTGGTGGAAGCCTCTTTATATAAGCATTCACCACACTTATTCTACTCGAAATTGAATTAAATAATCCTAATCAAACTCTTAATATTACCTAAACTAGGATTACATTAATTTATAATAAAATTACTAAAAAGCAAATAGAAAATACCTCTTTCTCTCTTGGTGTATGAGGTGTCCTAATCAGTCTTGAATGGTCGAAGTATTCTCGACTTGAACCTTCTTTATTTAATTGATTTACTGGTAATGAATCCTTGTTGAAGATGTGCAAAATTTGGTGGTATTTGAGTAGGAATATGAATGGGGAATTCGGGTAAGAGATAAATCTCTTAGGCCAACTCCACATGGACTCTAACTCTACTTTCTCTTGAAGAATCAGTCTCCCTTTTAGATCTTTGTTTTGAATTCTTGTAGGACTCTTTATGGCAATAGGTTTAATTGAAAAATGATTCAAAATTTGATGAAGAGGACTTGTAGACAGAGAGGGGGCCAGTTTCCCTCTCAAGATAAATATCCTGCACGAGCAGGTGTCCCTTTTCTCCTTAAACTCGCTTCATGCAGGTTCTTGTTGCTTTAGGAGTCTTGTGGCCAATTTCTTCTTAAATCTTCTTCTTGATGAATACCTCTTTAAGTCAGATTAGGACTTCTTAATCTTCTCAGGAGAATGGGAGTCAGCTTGCCTAATTGGAGAAGGATCTCGCATTGGCAAGTCTTATTTATACTCTTTTCTCTTCACCTTATGAGTCTAGGGCCAAAACCACACATGGCCGGCACTTGCTTTGCATTCTTGGGCCTCTCTTTGCAATTTCTTGGGCTTTCAAAAAAAATTGTTCATCAATCCAATCTTGGAGAAATAAATTGAAGGCTTGTTGAATCTTTTTGGACCTTGTTCTAGTGATTGGGCCTAAAAGGACTTGAATTCGCTTTCCTAAATCTCTAAGCCCATCTTCTTGGTAGATCTTGGGATGTTCTTGAACTTGAGATGAAATAAGAACCAAATCTTGGGGGGGGGGGTTACTGTCTTATTTGGTATCAAGCTTGAGAGAATCCAAAAAAAAAGAGGAATCTTTATTCTCACAGGATCGGGAATCCTAACAAGCGTGAGACTTCTCTTCCGTATGCCCAATAGGTGCATGTGCAGGGCGGGCACGTGTTGTCTCTATATATGTGTAGATGGTCCTGTGTTGTTCTCATACGCGCGGACATCTTCTCTTGTGTGCTCCTTGTGGGTGAGTTCGTAAGCAAGGAAATTCCTTACTCACGAGCATGCTTTTCTCGACTCTCCAAGGAATATATTCCTTATGTGTCCAGGTTCGCATCATCCCCCATTCTTTGAAAAGATTTATTGATGTGACCACGAAAAAGAAGGACTTCGACAACAAATAGGAATCCCACATATGGAAATATTTTTGCAATCTGAACACTTGCAGACATACGGTAGTAAGAGGCCACAAATGCTCACAAAATAACATGTCTAAAGAGTGTGCTAGGAAGTATCACAGCAGAGGATTTTTGCGAGAATACTCACCACGTTCACACTAAAGAGGCAAGTAATTCCAGGTATGTCTCGTTTCTTAAAATGGTTCATCCATACAATAAAGTATTAACACCCTAAACATTTTCCTAAATGGGGTTATCAATAAGGCAGGCCCATAACAAGGTAAGAGAATGGACTTGAGGCCCAAGAAAGAACCCGCAGGCTTGGAGACTCGCTTAGAAGGAGGTGGGCCTAGCCTTGATCAAAGTCAAAGAAGAATCAAGGCCTCACGGCCAAGGAGGGGCATGACCCAAGTATGCCACGCCCATGGGGGTGGGCCAGACCATGCTATGTCCTTGGGCAGCCTTTGCCCACACGTGAGAATACATACTTGTGCATAATGGGAATCTCACACACGCGAGTGGATCGTGAGCTAGGGAAGCTTGAGTGTGGGGGAGAACCTTTGTCACACGCTAGGAGATGCATTTGTGCAAGACAAGCATGGCACACATGCGGGAATCGCACTAATGGGACGCATACGCGAATAAGTTGCACACATGAGAATGATGCACACATCGCCGCATGCGGGAGAACTTGCCTGCGTAGGTGAGGCATGCAAAAATGAGTTTGATACTAAGAAAGAGTTTTTTTTTAATCCTATTTCATATGTTATTTTCATGGTAGATTTTTCAAGAAGAATTCTTAATTAAAAGTTATTGAAAGCACATGAGAAATATGGCAAAAAGGAGGAGACTTATCTAGTAAATATTATATTAATTTTTAGTTATTATTTTGTTGTTAATTTTCATCCTTAGGATTATTTTTTTATTAATTTGGGTTTGGGATTTAGATAAGTCTAGATATGGGTTAGAAGTCTAATTAAATTATAGTATTTAATTTTTAGTAGAATTTATCCAATGAAAGCCTATATAAAGTCTTTACCTTAGGTTGTAATTAATAGTTTAGTTAATCAATAAAATTATTCAGTTCATTTCTAAATTAGTTTTGCTAATTCTAAGAGTGAGTGTTCTTCAAAGGAGGTTGCTTCAACCATCTTGTTGAGTCAGAGAATCTTGAATAAATCAGGTACGCCATGGCGTCCTTTTAATTCCTTTTTATTTTCTCAATTACTTTGATAACTTTCACATTATTGATTGTGATTTAAGTAGGTTAGAGTTTAAATTAGGGAATTAGGTTTTTGCATGTTAAGTATAGTAAGTTCATGATCAAGTTGATTTTGATCTTGGAGCTCCCTGTGTCATTGGGTATCAGAGCATAGCTCCTAGTTGAGCTTACTATCTTCAATTGCTTTCCATATTGTTCTTGCATAATTAGTAATTAAAACACCTTATTTCTAATATGTTGTGTTGCATCCCACTTGATCTTATCTAATTTGTTCTTTCAAGTGGAAGTTTGTTTGTCAAATCAGTAAAAAAATGTTAGAAACTCAAAAATTAAAGGAAATCGATTATAAATTGTAAGGCAATCTAGAAAGCATTCTGTTGTATTTACAAGTAAAGGAAGATTAATTGCCTACCAGTGTGATGAAAATCTTTATTTTTAAAGACAGATTAGCCCACATATAAGGGGTGTGCAAAAACCTTTATTTTCGCATTACATGAGCAAGGAAGATTAACCACCTACAAAGTTGCATGAAAACTATTGCTCCATATTTTAATTTCCTAACAGTACATCATTGAGTCTGCATATACTTTGCATAAAGAAATTTAATCAATCTTAGAGCGTAGCCGTCATTGAGGTAGAATAGCTAGGAATAGCATTCTGATTATATCCATTAGGATTATTTTTTTGTGCTCTAAGTTTTTATCCTTTAATTGTGCTTTTGTTTTCTTCTTTTATGTGCTTAATTCTGAGCTTCTAGAAACAAGAACCCATTTAAGATTCCTTTGTGTGTCTTTAAGACTAATGTGCAGGTCTTATGTTAAGAGGATTCGATTTCAAATGCTCAACTTGATGGAAAAAGCTTGAGTGTGAGAGATTATGAGGTAAACATGAGAGAAGGTGAGGGTGAGAATTTATTTTCACTAATATTCTCTTAACAGGTACTCTACTATGTCTCACCTAAATGAGAACAGCCAATTCACCACTATGGAGGAAAGGATAATGGACATGTTCACCAAGCTAACTGTTCAAATGGGGAACATGATTGCCAGAATAGATAGATTAGAACGATGAGGAAACCACAGTCAATCCTGGTGCTAACTATTGCAAAAAGAGATAGGATCTTGTGGCGATAAATGCGGGTGATAAAAGAGAATATCAAAGAAAAAGAGAGGATGGAGATCTCAGTGCCATCAAAATATAGATACCGACCTTCCAAGGGAAGAATGATGTTGAGGCCTATCCTAAATGGGAGCAAAAAGTTGATTATATCTTCAATTGCCACAATTACAGTGAAGAGAAGAAGATTAAATTTGCAACCCTTGAGTTACTAATTATTCATTGGTCTGGTGGGACCAACTAGTTGCCCTTATAATCTGGGATGAAGATGAGTTTGTTTTAATGTGGTCAAAGTTAACATATATCTAGAGATAGGTTCGTACCATTTTACTTTGATAGGGTCATGAACAAAAAACTACAATTCCTTACACTAGGATCTAAGTTGATAGAAGAATATCATAAAGAAATGGAGGTGACTATGACTCTGGACAAAGTCCAGGAAAATCTCGAAGCCACCATTGCTCGATTCTTAGGTGACTTGAATAAAGAAATTTATTCTTGAATTATAACACTAAATTGACTTGGGACTATATGGTTAACATGGCCACTAAAATAGAATGACAATTAAAGTCCAAAGGGCCCACCAGAGGAGTTGTCAGCTCTGCCCCTCAGTTTAAATTTAGATGGCCTAGAGGGAAAGTGACGCGGGAGGGTATTGGGAGGATCGAATCTACTCCTGAAACCCACTCAACGTATGCAACATCAAAACAATTACCACCTAGAATAAAACTCCTCCCTCTAATTGAATCCACAATCCTAAAAGGAAAGCAAAAATAAAGACTAGGGGAATAAAACAAGGAAAGAAAAAATAACACGGATTTACCGATAAGTTGATCCCCGCTCCTTAGCTCAACAAATTTTTGAAGACTCCTACTTCCTGAAGAATTTGAAGAAGCTAATTTTAGCAAAAATATTAAAAGAAAGAAAGCCAAAGCTCTCAAGAATTTACTTAAATTTATTTTCAAATGTGTGATTTATATCTTAGGGGCAAAGGTCTATCTATAGCCTTTCTCGGGCAATCTAGATGAATACAAAAATATTGAGATAAATAATAAAATATTAACCTAGATAAAATTCTATCTTAATCTAGGATAATTATAAAATAAAATAAATATTCTATCCCAAATAAATTAATTAAATAATCCTAAGAGGATAGAGTTTAATTAAAATAATATTAAATTTAATTTCATCCTTATCCCATGTGAAATTCATTAAAAAAATGGAAAACTTAATTTTAACACAAGGATTTTAAAAAGTGGGTCCCAAGCCATTTAAAAATATTTTAAATAAAATAAATAATTTAAAATAAAATAAAAAAAGGGTCGGCCGGGCTGCATGATTTACACAGGGGAAAGCCCGCGGGGGTCACGGGTTGAGCTTGGGCTTGTTAGGCCGTCCGCGAGTTCGTCCACATGGGGAACACATTCGACCTCTTAAGCCTGTGCACGCGGCAAATTCCACATGTAGGGCCCGTGGGTCTCTTGGGCCGTACAGGCGGGGTTTCTACTCGGCCTAAACCTGCATGCATCCGGGCCTTGCAGCGCATATGCACTTGGTGTGCACATGTGGGCCATCTTCCTTGGGTGTGGGCTGCCCATGGGTGTGACATCCTTGGGTCGTGGACCATCTCTTATAATAATCCCAATTAGGAAAGTAGTCAAGGACAAAATTACTTTCTTGTTATAGGCATTCTTTTTTAAAAAATCGAAACTTACTCTCCTATTTGAGTCAGGACCTACTAGATTCCTTCTTGATGCATATTGAAATCCTTGACACCAAATTTGGGCTATCCAATATCACATCAAGAAGAAAGCAAGAAGATTGAGGAAAATAGAGATAATCCACTCTTTGTTAGTTAGTCAGGTAATTCTAAGGCACCTGCTGTAAAACAAAATACTATTAAGTGTTTTAGGTGTTTTAAGATTGGACATATAGCATTCTAATGTCCCAATCAAAGGGCGATGGTCATATGCTAGAATGGAGATGTGGTAGGTGATCATGATAGTGACAATGAATAAGAAGATATACCACTATTGGGAGAAAGTGAAGAAAGCATATCCCCACCAGTACAGGGGGATGTATTTGAGATCCAACAAGCATTAAACATATAGGTCAGACCTGAAGATAACAATCAGAGGGAAAACATCTTTCATTCTAGGTTTCTTGTTAAAGGGAAGATCTGTAGTGTGATCATTGATGGAGGAAGCTGTGCCAATGTAGCCCGTACTCTATTTGTGGATAGGGTAGGGTTGACTTGGACAAAACACCTTATCCCCTATAAGTTACACTAGTTAGATGGCAGTAAAGAAATCAAGGTCACCAGGTAAGTCCAAGTTCTATTTTCCATTGATAAGCATGAAGATGAGGTATTATGTGATGTAGTCCCTATGCAGGCTAGACAACTATTGTTGAGAAGATCATGACAATATGACAAAGATGTTAATCATAATGGTGGTAAAAATAAATACTTTTTGCATTTGAAAGGTCTCACCCATGTTCTGACACGATTATCACGAAAAGAGATATATGAAGACCAGCTCAAGATTAAGAAGTTCTATGACTAGTTTGCTAGCAGAGAAGAAAAGAAGGATAATTCCCACATAGAGATAAAAAAAGTGGTCCCATGTATAACAGTACCCAAGTGTACCTCGATACACTGCATAATACTTATTTCTTTGTCTTCCTTGTCTTTGCAGAAGACGGTTGCAGGTGGTTCAGATTTGAGAATGAATCCTTCCGAAAAAGAGGGAGATGATGTGACCACGAAAGAAAAGGACTCCAACAAAACATGAGAATCATATAGAGGAATAGTTTATCAATTAGAGCACTCATGGATATGTTGTAGTAAGTGGTAAGTGCTCATGAAGTAACCTGCCTCAAGAGCGCGCTAGGAAGTACCCATGGATAGAGGGTTTTCGCAAGGATACTCGTCAAGTCCACACCAAAGAGGTAAGTAATTTCGAGTATATCTTGTTTCTTAAAATGGATCATCCCAATTAGGAAAATATCAACATCCCTAAGCACTTTCCCAAATAGGGTTATCAGTAAGGCAATCCCATAACAAGGTAATCAAGAGAGACTTAAGGCCGAAGAATGAACCTATAGGCTTGAAGTCTAACTTAGGAGGAGGTGGGCCAAGCCTTGGCTGAAGTTAAAAAATAAATAAGGCCTCATGACCCAATTATATTGTGCCCAAGGGGGGCTGGTCAGACCATTCCACATCTTTGGGTAGCCTTTGCCCACATGCGAGAAGACATGCTTGTGCGAAATAGGGATCTCGTGCACGCAGGTGGATCCTATGTAAGGGAAGGCTTGAGCATGGGGGAGAACCTTTACCGAACACTTGGAAATGAGCTTGTGCACATAGGGACGCACACGTGCATAAGCTGTGCATATGAGAATGTCGCACACATTGCGCACACACAGGAGAACCTACTTGCGTGAGTGAGGCATGCAGGAATGAGTTTGATGTTGAGAGGGAGCCTTTTTTATCCTTTTTCACATGTTATTTTCATGGTATATTTTCCAAATAGAATTCTTCATCAAATTAAAGTCTACAAGGAGATTAAAAGCACATAGAAAATATGGCAAAAAGGAGGAGACTAATCTAGTTAATATTATATTAATTTTTAATTAATATTTTAATACTAATTTGTATCCTTAAGATTAATTTATTATTAATTTGGGTTTGGGATTTAAATAAATCTAGATTTAGGTTAGAATTTTAATTAAAGTCTAGTATTCATTTTTTAGTAGAATTTATTCAGTGAAAGCCTATTTAAAGGCCTCACCTTAGATTGTAATTAATAATTCAATTAATCAATAAAATTATTCAATTTATTTTTAAATTAGCTTTATTAATTTTGAGAATGAGTGTTCTTCAAGGGAAGTTGCTTCAACCATCTTATTGAGTCGGAGAATCTTGAATAGACTTATGGGGTAAGTTGTTACATCTTTTCAATTCCTCTTTATATTCCTAATAATTTTGATAGCTTTGACATTATTGATTGTGATTCAAGCAGGGAGGTTTTATTTTAGGGAATTAGTTTATGCATGCTAAGTATAATAGGTTCATGATCAAGATGTTTTTAATCTTATAGCTCCCCGCATCATTCATGCTCGAATTGTCACTTACATCAGAAAGGAAAAGATCAACAACATTAAAAGTAGAAGACACTCTATACTCACATGGGAGATCAATTTTGTAAGTGTTGTCATTGATATGCTCCAAGACTTGAAAAGGTAGTTTCCTCTTAAATCCAACTTAAATGTCCATTGCTTGAAAATCTTTCTTTCTACATATGAACCTAAAACCAATTGCCTGGTTGGAATACGACTCGTTTCCTTCATTTGTTAACGTTATGCACATAAGACTCATTCTGCTTCTAGATATATTGTCTAGCCTTCTCATGTATGGTTTTAATGAGCTTTGCTCTCCATTGTCCATCTGTATCCTTAATTTTCTACTCAGACAAAGGTGTTAAATCCAATGAAGTTAAAGGATTAAAACCATAAACAATCTCGAAAAGTGAAAACCTTGTAGATGTATGAATTTTATACAAATTCAACCATAGGTAAACAATCTTCCAATGTTTTCAGATTTCAACCAATTACAACCCTTAATATGGAACCTAAGGTCCTATTAACAACTTCAATATGACCATCTGCCTGGAGGTGACATATAGTAGAAAGTAACAACTTAGTCCCTAATTTATCCCATAAAACTCGCCAAAAGTGGCTATGGAATTTAACATTCCTATCACTCACAATGGTTTTAGGAATGTTGTGCAATCTCATAACATCATGAAGAACATATTCATAATATTTTTACATCAGTCTTATGGCATGCAATAAAGTGTGTCATCTTACTAAATCGATCCATATGGCAAATATGTTGTCACTACCTCTCCTAGTCCTAGGCAATCCTAAAATAAAGTATATAAAAATATCTATCATGGGTGTCGTAGGTATAGGCAAAGGTGTGTAGATACCATGAGGTAAAGTCCTAGATTTGGCCTGTCTACATGTGATGCATCAACTACATATGGGCTCTATATCTTTCTTCATGTTAACCCAATAAAAATACTCTTGTAAAATGTATAGAGTTTTAACTATGCCAATTCTACTGTGAATTCCAACATAACTGTGATCACATGGCATAAGGAATTAAGAGAAAGTTATTCTCAATTAAAAAGAATCTATTAACATCTTTTCTACATGTAAATTTTTACACTGTTTCATTTTCATAGAAAACATGATAAAAAAGAAACGGTTAATTGGAATTGACTCATTTATGCAAATATAAGTGATAATGAAAAAATAATTTATTATTATAAGCAAGTGACATCCAGTGTAATTAAAGACTGAGTGTTACACTTTAAATGAATGATAGATAAGAATCGACATTAAAAGTTAAGATCAAATGAATAAAACAAATATATTATACTTTATTTTACTAATTACATTATAAATCATACAATACCATTTTTTGCACTTACCAATTAAAGTAATACTATCATATAGTGGTACTAAAAAACTTTAAAATGTTGTGAGTAGTTGTCGGTTGCTTTTATTTATTCGTTCTCTTACATCATCATCAACTATAACTCATTCTCTCATGTAGTAGTTATCACCAGAATGCCCCTACTATATGACTCACACACTAGTATTTTCCTAAGTGAACAATTGGGCACACTTAGTGTTCCATCCCTAAGGAGGAAACCATCATACCTGCAGAATTTTTTGGAATGCGTAATGCTCACATGCATTGTCTACAATAGAAAATTCATTATCATTAGTATAAATCTCCTTAATATGTTCGAACCCTAACATTTTAGAACAAAGTGTATCTACTAAAGCATATCTTCGTGACAATGCATCAACAACAACATTATCTTTGTCTTGTTTATACCTGATTACATAAGAGAATGACTCAATCACTCACTGTGTCAATGATTGAGTTTACCTTGGCCCATTAGATGCTTTAGGGACTTATGATCAGTGTGGATCATGAACTCGCAGCATAGTTAATGTGTCATACCTCTAACACTCTTACCAATGCATACAACTCTTATCGTAGGCTGAGTAATTTAGTCGTATGCTGTTGAGTTTCTCATTAAAGTAGAATAGTGCCCTTCTACATAAGAACTGTAACACCCCGCAAACCTTCACACTTAATTATAATTGTTAACCCCTATTTATTTGGGCCCTAAGGTCGCTTAAACTCTTTAATTATTATGTAATTTTGATTTTAATTAAATATCGTAATTCGTAAATTAAATTCATATTTTTAATTTATTCTTAAAATTTATATTTTTATTATTTCATCGTAGAAAATTTTATCTTTTTATTTAAAATAAATTTTCATGAGAAAAAGATGGAGAAAAGGCAGAAATCCCACGAGAAAGGTCCCGCCCGCGTGAGCATTGCACACCACACGCGTGCACGCATGTGCAACCAACACAGGATGTGCACACTGTGCACATGTCCTGTATGCTCGAGACGCGAGGCTCGACTTGCGTGTGCTTCCCATCTTGGACAGACACGTGCAGTCTCCGCGCATATGGGTGTTGCTCCGTGTGCCCTATGTGCGCGCCATCTACGCAATAGGCCTGCGCGCAGTGCCCTGCACACTATAGGTCCTGTGCACGTGCAGGCTAGGCTGATGCACCAGCAAGTAAGGCCTGTAGAGAACGGCCAACTAGGGCAGCGTGCTGCTACCTTGGGCAGTGCGAGTTGCCATTTTGGGCACCATGCACTGCCTTGAGCGGCGAGCTACTACCATCTTGGGTGGTGTATCGCCATTGCTTGGGTGATGTGCTATCGTCATTTATCAATCCTCACATCACTTCTTTCCCATCGACTTTCTCTCTCCTCACCAGATCTCGCCACTTGGTGCAAATCTGACAGTCCCCATTTTTTATAAATAGGGACCCTTTGTTCACCATTTTCTCATCACTTCCATTCCATTCTCTATCCTTCAAGAGCTTAAAGAGAGAGTGAGTGATCTAGAGAGAAAGAGAGAGGAGAAGAAGAAGAAAAAGTGTAGAAAAACCTCCAAGATCTCAGTAAGGAATTTAGTATTTACTTTTAAATATCCTAAGTAGTGTTTCTAAAGCAAAATTATGAAGTTTGAATTTATGATTTGCATGAGTATGTTTAAATGTCTAAGCAAAGTAAATTTTACTTGATAATTTGCATGTGATTTAAATTATATAATTCTTACGATCAATTATTGAAATGTGAAAAGGTGATTAAGCATGAAATGGTATGAGAAATATGTATCTGTATTGACATGTATAATTCATAAAGTGTTTCGTTAGGCCTTTTATCTATGAGAGATTTCTATTTCTCCCCCATCTGGTCTGAAAAGATGTGAGAGGATCGCTCCTTATGGATGACAGCATACCCTCTGATGAGAGAGGTGACGCAATATTTCTATAGGGGGTCACCTTTGGTGAAGTATGGTCATGGCCATAGAATATCTGATAGGACCACTGTGGTTAGCGCAACTATGATCATAGATCATGTCATGGTTTGGCAAGCCGCAAATGTGTTGTTGGTTTAGCAAGCCACAAATTGCTACTATATCTGATCTGGTCATTCTACATGGGTAGTCAGAAATTCATATTTGTCCTTAGTAGATGGAAGTCGGAATGGCTTCGGGAAGCCTGACACGAAAAATCTGTGCATATCATTATTTATTTAATTTTCTCTATTATTACCATAATTGATTTAGTTGATGTGACCCTGACATGATGTTTTCCTTAATAAATAAATTATTTTTATAAATTAAAAAAAGACCCTGACGTGACTTTTGATGGTAAGTATTGATGACATAATTATTCACTTTAAAAATCTTATGATGTTATTTAAATACTATTTTTCTTATTGAGTATATGGAACTCACCCCTTTCCATGCCCTCCAAATGAGGAAGATAGTGAGGAACCGATCGCTGACCCCCCTTGAAATCTATGAGAATCCCATGGATCCACAAACCTTGAGTGATAACTTGTCCCGCACTTTAATGAGTTCATTCACATAGTGAAAAAAGTGGTCCTTTTTGTATTTTGATATTTTATATTTTGTTGCCACTTATGGCCTCAGTTATATGTGTAATTGGAACTCATATATTTTATAAGAAATTTCTAATAATTTGCTCCACTGCATATAATTAACTATTATGCACTTGTAATCTGTTTCTATATCTGGCACCCTTATGCCTTAATTAGCATTTGAGAAGTCACAAATGGTATTAGAGCAGTTATGCGAACCAAATCCCTTACAATTGAGGTTGTAGTAGAAACTCTTTTAGAATATTTATGAAATGAGTCATCTTTTCAAAAACTAGACCACCAACTCGTGTCTTCCTTTTCTTTTCTAGGAATGACGCGAGAGAGACCTTATATAGAATGTACCGAAAGACCTGAGGCCTAGAATCATCCGACTAGGGCCGACTTTACCACACTTTTCCAAGCTATCTAGGGTCAAACTGCAGTCGTAGGACGAAACCCAGGCAACCCTTGCCAAGATCTATTTCTCACAACATAGCAGAGTTTAGGAAGCTTAACCTGCCTCACTTCGAAGGTTGCCCTGACCCCTTAGTAGTTAAAGCCTGGATCCTGCAGATAAAAAAATATTTCTCTTTTTTAGACCTAACCGACGAACAGAAAATCCCCTTAGCAGCCTTTATGCTAACCAATGAAGCCGAACACTAGTGGCGACTCAAAAAGGAAGTCATACCTACCCCTACCACTTGGGAAGTTTTCATAGACTTGTTTGTGATAACTTTTTCCAGCTTATGTCGAGAAAGAAATAGGAGAAATTTTAAGACCTTCACCAAGAAAGCTTGATAGTTGCCCAATATGTAGCCCAATTCGCCCAGCTGTCTAAGTTTGCTCCACTAATGGTCACCCCCAAAATTCGTAAAGATAAGAAGTTTCTGAAGGGCCTTCGTGCTGATATCTATAATCAGGTTGCGATGCTGAAACCTAGGTCATATGCCAAAGTGCTAGAACATGCCCAATTAGTCAGATGCCTTATCTCAACCAAGCACCAACACATTGGCCGAGTCTATACCCAATAACAACAACACCAACCATAACAACCCAAAAGAAGACTGCCCAACCCAGTAAGTAGTCACCCTAATAAACGACCCCGAGTTGCTCCTCGGCCTACTCTACCTCCACCTGCTGGACAACCTGCCCGACCTTCCCAGCCATGCCAACATTATGGTCACTCACATGGTGATCTACCCTGTCGGTATTTTAATCACACCTGCTATAGGTGTGAAAGCACCCAACATCTTGTGAAAGACTACTCTCAGTGGGCGAAGGACGTGGCCAGACCTGTAGCCCAGAGTCGTGTGTATCACCTTGATGAACTCGGTGCCCTCCCCATTCATGTCCTTATCTAGGGTATGCTTTTTATCCATGATATTTTTGCTAGAGCTCTGATCGATACAGGTGTTACCCACTCTTTTATCTTTTGTCTATTTTTTGTAAATTAGATATTAGGCATGAATCGTTAGGAGAAATACTAACTGTAGAGACTCCCTCTAAGGGTTTATTAGAAGCTCACTGTGTGTATAAAAATTACAAAATAAAAACTTTAGAAGTAGAATTATTAGTATATCTAATACTTTTAGATTTTTCAAGATTTGACGTTATTTTAGGAATGGATTGGTTAGAGAAATATAGGGCAATCATTAACTATGAAAGTAAAGTTATAACCTTACAATCCCTAAAAATGAAATAAAAATCTATTTTTGTTATTCTCTAACTATTGAATGAACAGGATTATAGATGTTGATCCTATTGTGTACTCCATTCCTACTGTATGTGATTTTCTAAAGTCTTTATGGAAGAACTACCCAGTCTACCTTCCCCACAGGAGATAGAGTTTTCTATCAACCTACTTCCTGGAACACAACCAATTTCCAAACCTGCCTATCGCAGGAGTCGTACTAAGCTTGCCGAATTGGAAATCCAGCTTTGGGAACTTCTTGGACAAAATTCATTCACCCTAGTCATTCTCCTTAGGGTGTCCTAGTGTTATTCGTGAAGAAAAAGGACGGTTCCCTCAGACTATGCATAGACTATAAAAAACTCAACCAGGTGATGATAAAGAGCAAATATTCCCTACCTTGGATTGATGATCTTTTCAATCAGTTGCAAAGAGGCATGGTCTTCTCCAAGATCAACCTCAGATCAGGGTACTACTAATTGAGAGTTAAAGAAGAAGATATTATGAAGATTGCCTTTCAGTGTTGATATGGTCTGTACGAGTTTAAAGTTATGCCTTTCGGCCTAACTAATGCTCCTGCTGCCTTTATGGATCTTATGAATAGAGTTTTTCGGCATGCATTAGATCAATACATCATCGTATGCATTGATGACATCCTAGTGTACTAAAAGAGCTCGGAAGAACATGCAATCCACTTATTCAGGTATTGGGGACACTTTGTCAAAACCAGCTGTATGCTCAGCTCAGTAAATGCTCTTTTTGGTTAGATCGAGTCTCCTTCCTTAGCCATATAATTTTGAGCGAAAGCATTTCTGTGGATCCATCCAAAGTTAAAACGGTGATCAATTGGAACCCACCCACCAACATAGTCGAGGTGCGTAGTTTGTTTAGTTTAGCAGGTTACTACTGATGATTTATTGATGGATTCTCCAAGATTGCTGCTCTGTTGACCTGTTTACTATGAAGGATGTACCTTTTGTTTGGGATTATGAATGTGGTGAAAATTTTATGGAATTGAAGTATCGTCTCACCTCTGCTCTAGTGTTAATCATCCCTGACAATACTGAAAGATTTAAGATTTACTGTGATGCATCTCACATTAGTTTGGGATGTGTTTTGATGTAGCATGGTAAAGTGGTTGCTTATGGATCCAGACAGTTGAAGCTCCATGAGTGTAACTACCCTACTCATGACCTGGAGTTGGCGGCCATAATCTTTGCCTTGAAGATATGTCGCTATTACTTGATTGGTCAGACATTTGAAATCTACACTGATCATAAAATTTTAAAATATATTTTCTCGCAGAGAAAATTGAACATGAGGTAGAGATGTTGGATGGACCTCCTGAAGGACTATAACTATAAGATCATATACCATCCCGGTAGAGAAAATGTGGTCATTAATGCGCTGAGTTGGAAGGAGTCCACTATGTTGGCTTAAACCATGGCCTCTATTTGGAAATTAGTTGATGTTATGCAGCCACTCTACTTCAACTACTATGGAAATGGTGTCTATTTCTCTCAAATCCAAGCTTTACTTGATCTTTTTATGAAGATTTGGGAAGCTCAGTCCATGGAATAGAAAATCACCAAAAATTTGAGTAAGTTCACTTCTAATGAGTTTCCTAATTTTAGGCTTATCGATGATGGGTTATGCATATTTTAGGACTATATTTTGGTCCCTGTCACTGCCAAGACGGATGTTCTCAAAACTGTTCATGCCTCCAAATTGTCCATCCACCCCGGGAGTAACAAGATATAACAAGAACAGAAGTGTCAATATTGGTGGTCTGGAATGAAGAAGGATAATGTCGACTACATCTCTCGATGATTTACTTGCCAATGAATTAAGGTGGAACACCATAGACCCGACGATTTGCTGCAGGGCCTCTCGATTCTGGAATAGAAATAAAAGCATATAACCATGGACTTTATCACCGGTCTGCCCAGGACCTGTTCTGGTCGTAACGCCATATGGGTCATCATTGATAGATTAACCAAGACCATCCACTTTTAACCCATCAAAACCACTGACTCTGCTAACAGATTAGCCTACCTATACATCAATGAAACTGTTCTACTCCATGGCGTTCCCTGATCCATTGTGCCCGACTGAGATGCTCGATTCACCTCCCATTTTTGGGATAGTTTCAAAGAAGTGCTTGGTTCTGGATTGTACTTCAACACTACTTATCATCCCCAGACTGATGGTCAGTCTGAACGCACCATTCAAACGTTGGAAGACATGTTGCGTGCTTGTGTCCTTGACTTTGGTGATAACTGGTATGAATATCTTTCTCTGTATGAATTTACTTATAATAACAATTATCATTGAAGTATCAGCATGGCTCCGTATGAAGTCTTGTATGGTAGGCCCTCCTGTTTTCCCACTTGCTGGATCGAAGTCAGAAATCAATGTCGTTTAGGACCTGATTTCATCCAGGAGACTATCGAGAAAGTTGCTATTATCTGTAGGAACTTGCTCACTGCTAGAGTCACCAAAAAAGTTACATAGATAACCGTAGAAGACCCTTGAAATTTGTTGTTGGTGACTAAATCTTCCTTAAGATTTTCCCTTACAAAGAAAAAATATAGTTCGAGAAAAGGGAAAAGTTGAGCCCCCGATATGTGGGTCCTTTTTGGATCGTGGAACATGTTGGACCCGTGGTGCACCGCCTTGCTCTGCCCCAAGAGTTTACGAGTCTACATGATGTTTTTCATGTCTCCATGCTTAAAAGATACCACCCTGATCCTTCTTATATAATTCCTCACGATGAGATACAAATGCAAGCTGATATGACGTACGAGGAACTCTCCTAAAAAATCCTTGGTTGGACCACCAAGGTTTTACGCAACAAGAGGATCCTCATGGTGAAAGTGCAGTGGCAGAACCACACTTTAGAGAGGTGACGTGGGAGTTGGAGAGTGAGATGAGAGAGAAGGGGACCAAATTTTCTAAGGTGGGGGAATGTAACACCCTGCAAACCTTCACACTTAATTGTAATTATGAACCCCTATTTATTTGGGCCCTAAGGCTGGTTAAACTCTTTAATTATTACGTAGTTTTAATTTTAATTAAATATTTTAATTCATAAATTAAATTCGTATTTTTATTATTTTTATTATTTCGTCATAGAAAATTTTATCTTTTTATTTAAAATAAATTTTTAAGAGAAAAAGACGGAGCAAAGGCAGAAATCCCGCGGGAAAGGTCCCACCCGCACAGTAGGCCTCTGTGCAGCTGACTGGGCAACGTGCTACTGCCTCAGGCACTGCACGCCACCCCCTTGGGTGTCGTGCGCTGCCTTGGGCAAGGAGCCACTGCCTTCTTGGGTAGTGTGCCGCCGCCGCTTGGGCGATGTGCCACCATCGTTTAGGTGGTGTGCCTCAGTTTTTTGCACCACCATCACGTCGCATACATCATTCGTCACATCACTCCTTTTCTATTGACTTTCTCTCTCCTCACTAAATCTTACCACTTGGCACAAATTCGATGGTCCCCATTTTCTATAAATAAGGACCCTCCCTTCACCATTTCCTCATCACTTCCATTCCATTCTTCCATCCTCCAAGAACTTAGAGAGAGAGGGAGTGATCTAGAGAGAGGGAGAGGAGAAGAAGAAGAAAAGGTATAGGAAAAACTCTGAGTTTTTGGTAAGAAATTTATTATTTACTTTCAAACATCTTAAGGAGCATTTCTATAATAGAAATTAATGAAGTTTAAATTTAGCATTTGCATGGTTGAATTCTATACCTAAACTAAGAAATTTCACGTGATAATGCATGCATTATGATCATATATGAACTTATTAAATTGCATGTGTAATTTATATGATTTGATGCTCGAAATAAATGTTGATATGCGATGCTATTGATGGTGGAAAAATGATTACGCATGAAATGATGTATAGACATAGAAATATGTATTGGTATTGGCATGCATAACTCATAAAGTGTTTCGTTAGGCTTTTTATCTCTAAAATGGTTTCTGTTTCTCTCCCATCTGATCTGAAAAGACGTGAAAAGATCGCTCCCTGTGGATGATAGTGTACCCTTTGACGAGATTGGTGATGTAATATAATTTTAGGGATCACCTTTGGTGAAGTAAGTTCATTGCCATGGTTAACATGCAGGACCATTGTGATTGGCACGGTCATGGTCATTGATCGTGGTATGGTTTGACAAGTCGCAAATGTGTTGTTGGTTTAACAAGCCATAAATGTGTTATTGGTTTGGCAAGCCACAAATTATTTTTATAAATGAAATAAATTGGTCATTCTACATGGGTAGTCAGGAATCTGTATTGCCCTCAATAGATGGAAGTCAAAATGACTTTGTGAAGAATGACATGAAAACAGTGCATATCATGATTTGTTTGATTTTTTCTATTTTCACCATGATATATTTTATTGATGTGATATAATGAATTGATGACTTCTTTAATAAAATAAACTATTTTTATAATTAAATAAAGGACCCTAACATGAGTCTTGATGGTAAGCAATGATGATACCTGTAATTACCTTTAAAATCTTATGATGTTATTTAAATGCTATTTTTCTTACTGAGTTTTGGAAACTCACCCCTTTCCATGTCCCCCTCTTGATGAGAAAGATAGTGAGGAACTGATTATTGACCTACCCCTTGAAATCTTTGAGGATCCCTGGATCCATAAACTTTTTTGAGTGTATGACTTGTCCTGCACTTTGATGAGTCCCTTTACATAATGATAGAAGTGGCTCTGTTTGTATTTTGATATTTTGTATTTTGTTGCCACTTCTGGCCTCAATTATATATGTAATTGGGAACTCATATATTTTGTAAGGGATTTGTAATAAATTGCTCCGCTGCATACATTTAACTATTATACACTCGTAATCTGTATCGGAAGATAGCATCCTTATGCCTTAATTAGCATTTGGGATGTCACATGTGCAATTGATTTTTTTTAGTTATTCCAATTTTTTTTTAGTTTTTCCAACTTTTTTTTTCTTTTTTTTGACTAAATTGAATAAACAACAATTTACTTGAATGAACGAATTGATGAATTCAAGTCAGATACAAACACAATGGATTAGTAATGAAACTCTTGAGTGCTAACTATGCATAACAAATATACAGACAGAAATTAAGATAGTAGGTTTATTAGGAGTCTAACCAATGATACCAAATGATATGGAACTCAAGATCAACAGTGCGATCAAAAACTTCGCATGTAACATTAGCATGTAGAAATCTTAAATCCCTAAGAAATCTGCCCTACTTGAACCACACCCAATTTATGAATGCAAACTAAGGTAACTGGGAAATAAATGTATGAGTGAGAAAAATGTCACAGCTTACCCGAAAAATTGATTTGATTCCCTAACTCCACAAGATAGTCGAAGACTTCCTCACTGAACACACATTTATAGCCAAAAGCTAGAAGTAACATACTTGATATTTTATTGATGATTTGAATTTTTTTTTTATAAAGAGTGGTGGAGGCTTCTTTATATAGGCATTCACCATGCTTATTCTACTCTAAATCAAATTAAATAATCCTAATAAAACTTTTATTAGTACCTAAACTAGGATTGCATTCATTAATAGTAAAATTACTAAAAAGCAAATAGAAAAAGAACTTCTTTTATCTTGGTCGTAAGAGGTGTCCTAATTTGTCTTGAATGGTTGAGTCTTCTCAACTTGAACCTTTATTTACTTGATTTGTTAATGATGAATATTTGTTGAAGATGTGCAAACTTTGATCATATTTGAGTAGGAATATAAAGGATGAAATTGGGTAGGAGATAAAGCTCTTGGTGAACTCCATATGGACTATAACTCCTCTTTCTTTTGAATAATCGGTCTCCCTTTTGGATCTTGATCTTGAATTCTTATAGGACTCTTCATGGTAGTATTTTCAATTGAAAATGGATTAAAAATTTGATGAAGAAGACTTGTAGACAGAGAAGGGCCTAGCTTCTCCTTAAACTCACTTCTTGCAGGTTCTTGTTGCTTTAGGAGTCTTGTGATTGATTTTTTCTTGAAATCTTCTTCTTGCCGCATACCTCTTCAAGTCATATTAGGACTTCTCTATCTTTCAACGAGAATTGGAGGCAGCTTCCCTAGTTGAAGAAGGATCCCGTGTGGGCAGGTCTTGTTTCTCCTCTTTCCTCTCAGCCTTGTGAGTCTAGGGCTGAAACAACACATGACTACAGGCTTGTTGTTATGTCCCAAATGTTAATTAAGGCATAAGGGTGCCAGATACAGAAACAGATTACGAGTGCATGATAAATAATTGTATACAGCGGAGAAAATTATTATAAATTCCTTACCAAAATATATGAGTTCCAATTACACATATATAATTGATGCCAGAAGTAGCAACAAAATACAAAACATCATAATATAAAAAGAGCCACTTCTTTCATTATGTGAATGGACTCATCAGAGTGTGGGACAAGTCATGCACTCAAGGTTTGTGGATCCATGAGATTCTCGTAGACTTAAAAGGATAGGTTAGTGATTGGTTCTTCACTATCTTCCTCATCTGGGAGGGGAGCATGAAAATGGGTGAGTTCCATATACTCAATAAGAAAAATAATATTTAAATAACATCGTAAGATTTTAAAGGTGAATAATTATGTCATCAACACTTACCATCAGGGATCACGTCAGGATCTTTTCTTACTTTATGAAAATAATTTATGTATTAAAGAAAACATCATATCCATCATGTCATAGTCACAACAATTAAATCAATCATGTTGAAAATAGAGAAAATCAATAAATCATGAAATGCTCAAATTTTCGTATCATGGTTCGCGAAGTTGTTCTGACTTTTATCTACTGAGGGAAAATATGGATTTCTGATTACCTATGTGGAATGACCAGATCATATATATAACGACAATTTGCTCATGGCACATTTCTGGCTTGCCAAACTATGACATGATCTATGACTACGATTGTCTCAACCACAATAGTTCTATCAGATACTCTATAGCCATGAGAGTACTTAGCCAAAGGTGACCCCTAACAGATAATACGCGTCACCACTCTCGTAAGAGGGTACATGGTCATCCACAGAGATCGATCCTCTCACATCTTTCCAGACAAGATGGGAGAGAGGGAAGGGGAAACAGAAATCCTTTAGAGATAAAAAGTCTAGCGAGACACTTGATGCATTATGAATCTCAATACAAACACATGTTTTTCATACCATTTCATGCTCAATCTCTTTTTTGTATTTCAAAAAATTATCACCAAATTCATGTCATTTAAATCATATGCAAATCACCAAGTGCCTCTATAATCTTATGACATGCTTTATCAAGTAAAATTCACTTCATTTGAACAATTAAATAAAAAAAGTGCAAATCATAAATTTCAAGCTTCATAGTTTTAATTTCTAGAAATGCTCCTTAAGATATCTAAGAAAATACTAAATTCCTACCGAAAGCTTAAAGTTTTCCTACACCTTTCTTCTTCTTCTCCTCTCCTTCTCTCTCTAGATCACTTCCTCTATCTCTAAGCTCTTGGAGAATGGAATAGTGGGGTCCCTATTTATAGAAAATGGGGACCGTCATATTTGCGCCAAGTGGCAAAAATCTAGTGAGGAGAGAGAAAGTTGAATGGGAAAAGAGTGATGTGATGCGACATGACAGCAACGCAAAAAATAGAGGAAGAACCTCCCAACTAATGATGACACACCACCCATTGCGGCACACACCACTCAAAAGGCGTTGGCACACTGCCTAAGGTAGCAGCATGCCTCCCCAAGTCAGTCATGCGCTGCATAGACGGTGCACACATAGAGTGCACGGTGCAGAGCCAGTCTGCGTGGGGCGCGAGGTTAGACTACGCGCGCAATAGTATGCATGCACAGACCGGCCTCGCGCCCCACACGAACAAGACGTATGCATAGTGCGTGCGTCCTCTGCTAACTGTGCACACGCATGTACACGCAACATGCGATCGTGCGGGCAGGTTTTTCCCGCAAGTGTTTTCCTATGGGATTCCGCTCCTTTTCTATCTTGTCTCTTTAAAATTATTTTTTAAACAAAAATAACAAAAATAATAAAATAAAATTGACAAAAATAACAAAATTATGAAATATAATTTCTCAAAATAAAATTAAATTTATGATTTTAAATTTACAAATTACGCTTTAAAAATTAAAAGGTAATTTAAATAGTTCAAACGACCTTAGGGCCCAAATAAATAGGGATTTCTAAATACAAATTTAGCGTGAAGGTTGGCGAGGTGTTACACTTGTTCTACATTATTGGGCCTCTCTCTGCAGCTTCTTAGGCTTCCAAAATAAATTATTGATTAATCCAATCTTGGACAAGCAAATTAAAGCTTTATTGAATTCTTTTGGACCTTGCCCTCTTTTTTATGGATATTGGGTTGTTCTTGGACTTGAGATAAAATAGGAAATAAATTTGGGTGGGCTTTACTTTTTTCTTTGGTGTCAAGCTTGCAGGAATCTAAAGAAGAAGAAGAATCCTTGTTCCTGCAGGACTTCTCTTTTGAGTGCCCTGCAGGTGCGTCTGTGGTGGGCATGCGCGTGTTGTCTCCATGCATGTGTGGATGGCCTTTTGTGTGCGTGCATGTTGTGCCTCTAGCATAATATATAGCCTTCTAACATCATCTTGAAGAAGGGAAGCAATAAATGATCGGCAAGTGGAAATAGAGAGAGCTTAAACTTTCAAATTTCAAATTCTTGATAAAGATGTGCTCCATATTAAATAAAAATCTTCTTCATCTTGATGAGCTAGAAAAGTCAATTCCTTCTTGTGTGTAATTATAATACTTAATTGTGAGAGGGAAATGGCAACTCTTAAACATTTTTTCCATTACCTTAAAAAGAGGACCTTATGATAAGGAGCAGGTACTCCTTAATTGTATGAAGTGTTCAATGAACACTTGTGAGAAGATTGAGCTTAACACTTTTTCAAAACATAAACAATATAAAATATGGAGTTTGACATCTTGCAGAAAACAAGATGTTTGTCAGGTAGAACTTGACACATTGATAAACAAGTAGGTATAGTAAAATTTTCAAGTGGTGACTTAAAAAGAGGATGTAGGTTCATGTGAAGTGGTTGAACCTCTATAATTTATGTCCTTTTTCTCCTTATCTCTTACTTTTATTACTTGTATATTGCATCACATGATGTATTGAACTTACATCATTTGAAGCATCAATGCTTAACATGCTAAATAGACTAATGAAAATAATTTAGCCACAAAAGGAAAACTTATAATATCCAATTCATCCTTCTTCTAGATAATATTACCCTATAAGACAATATATATTATGGTTAATTATTATAATTAAAAATATGTAGAATGTTGGTTGGTCATTATAGAATATATGGAATATATATTTTATTTAGTGTCTTGGTTATAATATGTTTATCGAATATCTTTGAAGATTCATAGTAACTTTGAGGTAAATTGCACATTCTTAGTCAATATTAGCTTTGTTTAAAGATATCTAACTTGGATTGATGAAAATCCTTTGGAATCAAATTCTACTTATTTGAGAGTCATGAGCTTTTCTTTACTTATATCTCCTAAAGAGAGATTCTTGAGATTATTCTTCTTTTTAGCAAAACTTCAGAAATCAAAAAGCAAAAATCTTATTCTTTTTTACTCTTATTTAAACATTTATTTTAGTTTCAATTTGCACTTATATCTTTTGATATTAGATAATATAAAGTTTGTTATTTCAATATCTTAGATTTCGTGAAAGGAAATATCGAAACTCCTATTGGATCAGTTTTCTATTCCTGAGAAGTACAATGAAAAGTAAAACTAAACACTAATAAAGCTCGTTATTGTAAAAAGATGTGCGGAAAATCCTTTTAGATTAGTTTTTGTTTGTGTGAAACACATGTAATGAGGTAGAAACTAAAAAAACTAGTTATTATAAGAATTTATTGGTAATAGTAAATTTCCTGAGTAGGAAGAAGATTAGTGTCAAAACCTCTCTAAATTGAGTTTTTAGTCTATTTTTCTTTTCACTTAAATTTATATACTGTATGTAATTTATAGATTGTGAATTAATTTTTTCTTGTATAGTTAATTCACTATTTTATGTTTGTTTATTTATCTATTTAATACACTTGGCGCTTTACTCTCTTACTATTTTATGAAGACTCACTTGTTTATTTATGTTTGTTTACAATATTTTTAACAAATATTTTTATTTCAAGCTCTTTTTTTCTGTTTACCTTTTCCTGCAAATTTTCTTTTATTGCCATACTCACTTAACTACTATAGTAAAATACAAAATCTGTCTAAATAATTTAAAAGCGCACTACACTTTTTATTTCCTATTAATAAATAGATGTTAAAATGTATAGTAATTTATTCTTTTTAACATTATTAATTTCTATATCTAACAATATTACGAATTACTTCATATATTTAACAAAAATTATTTTTTACTAATTTTTACTAATTTTAAAATTTAATAACACAATCAAATAATATATTTGATATAATTATATTAATTATATAATTCAATAAATGAAAAAACACACACATACAATATGTCAAGAAACTAGTTCAATAAATAAATCAAAGAGATGGTCAACGTAGAAAAATAAGAAGATTCATTCTATCTATCGGTATATTAATTTGATAATGAAATAAAAAAAATATATTAAAATAAATTAAATGTGAGTATTCATATTGCCATTAAGTCATGTTAATGAATTCAAATCTTGATTTATAACTCAGCATTTTATAATATAGAATTAGTTAACGGTGATAGAATATTAATGTAAAGTTGTGATGCTTATATTGAATTTTATTTTAATTAGAATAAAATGAATTTTTATGACA
>NW_019014692.1:2494551-2509269 GCF_000150535.2 Carica papaya | reverse complement strand
ATAGGCTAAATGAAACGGTTTTGCCTAAGTTGGGGTAAAACTTTAATTTTAAAAAATTTGACACCTTAGCAGCTGAAGTGTCCTGAAGAACCAATCAAGGGAAGCCACGAGTATGAGACACATCAAGATCTTGTTTAGGGAAGAAAGACTGAGATTGTGCCACGCACGCGTCGTAACAAATGATAGGGCTGGGATGAGATTTTTAAAGACGAACAACTCATATCACCCTATTTGAATCAACTATCGTGGTTAGTATAAAAAACCACCTGCAACAAAAAATTAAATTAAGAGAGAAGAGAAGACCAAACTCTAATTAGTGTCGGCGGAGAAGGAGAGAGAAGGTGACTTCCAAAAGGACGAACAACTTCGCCAACTCTCTCGAGCACCGAAGTAGGGTAACTTTCCATCGGTGTTTAGCTATTTAGTTACTAAACCTGAGCCAAAAAAATCTTTTGTATTCTAGATTGAATGTCGAGGTAACATGAATATGTTTGCTTGCATGTGTGCAGCTACAGGTGAGGAACAAACTTTGGACCTTAAGCTAACTTAGTCCATTAGAAATCCAGCAAAGGGTAAGAGTAATTTAAACCTTAAATCCCCATATATGTGATAATGTATTCAATTTTTGTAGCGCCCGGAAAGGGGCCGAAAAAAAAAAAAAAAAAAAAAAAAAGCCACGTCGGCAGCCACGTCAGCAGGCCCGGTCAGCAGTCCGGCCAACCGGGACCTGCCACGTGGCAAGACCACGTCGTTCCAAAAAGGGCCACTTTGGCGATCCGCGTAGGCGCGATCGGACAGCCCAGATCAAGCGTGTGATCGGACGGCCCAGATTTAAACGCACGGACGGCCCAGATTTAATCAAAAACGGACGGCCCAGATTAAAACAAAATGGACGGCTGAGATCAAAAGGTAAAGGGTTATAAATAGAACCCCCACACCAGACCACAAACCCTAGCCGCCTGCCGCTCGCCAGAGAAGACGAACCAGAAGCCGGCCGCCGCCACCCACCGCCGCACCGGAGGAATTTCCGACCGCCGATTGAGGTAAATTTCGTTCCCCCGACTCGTTTTTCCACGCTGATTCCTCCTGTGGCCAAATCGGAGCCAAAATCCCAGCCAAACGGCCGGGATACACGACCGAAGCCCAGCGGCGCCGCCGCGCCCCTTCTCGGTTTTTGCCTCCGATGAGGCCCTTCCCGGCCTCCGTTTGATGCAATTTTTATATCACCGTGATCACCATTCTTTTCTCTACAGGTTGACCGGAGCCGAATCACCAAAACACGAACCTCGCCGGAGAGCTGCCGCACCCGAGAGCGCCGCCGCCGGTAAGCTCCGTTTTTCCATGATTTTTTGGCCCCCCGAGGGCCCTAGGGCTGTTTTCTCGCAGGGACCGATGCGAGTGTGGCCGAATTTGGCCGGAAACGGCCAAAAACAGCCAACCCGAGGTGAATCGCCTCCGCCAGCGGCGGTGCCGTCGCCGGAAGGGGCCCTGTGAGAGGGGCCCTGGGCCTAATTTGGGATTTTTTGGAACACGTGCAGGTACCAGTAGTGCGTTTCAATTCCCCGAGGAAAATTCAGGGAAAACTAGGGACAGCCTGCAAGCACACTGTGAAGCCGTGTTCGGACCCCGAAACGAGTAAGGACCCCTCACCCTATTTCCTATCACGGTTTTAAAGTCCAATAAATGATAAAACGGTATTTCATGAATTAACGAATGTGTGAAATTGCTCAAGGTCGCTAATGGAGCCCGAGTCTAGTGTGTTTGTCGGTTAACTGTTATTTGGCCTGTTTTACAGTTTTAAATACAGCATGAGGTTCGATGTTTTCATTTTATAGTTTCGTGTGCATATTTTACTGTTTTATTGATTATGAATTGAATGACCGGAATATTGGTGCTATATGTTGTCTGTTTGGCATAAATTATCGTTTTGCTTGTTTGTATGTGATTGATAATGCTGACTGAGGGAAAAGGAGAATGAAAGATTATGTGAATGGAAATTGTATAATGTGTTCAGCTCGACTAGATATCCTGGGAGATGGTGGACAGACCGGGTCCGTAGGGAACCCTACCGGGATTGTGGTCTCCCATACCGGACGGGGTATGGAGATCTTATGTGTTTTGGCGCCCATACCGGACGGGGTATGGGGACGGCCCGTTTCACCCTCATACCGGACGGGGTAATGAGGTCTATGGTTTGGCGCCCATACCGGACGGGGTATGGGGACGGCCCTGGAATTTGATTTCAAGTGTTAAGGATTAACGGGTAGCGGGACCCCTATGGATCCCCATGGATACTAGTGGGCTGGCGAATTAGGAAGATATGTTGTGTAACGATTGAATTACGAAAAGTGTGATAGGTATTATGTTATACAGTTCATATATATGTTTTCCATGATGATGATGATGTTATTGCTTTCGTATATTATTTTATGAATTTCACCGAGGTAAGTAAATGGTAAAGGTTTTATTATCGATAAAAGGATTTGTTGTAAATTATGCTCCATTGGTCTTTTTGGGTTTTCTACCCACCTTTACCTCCGTGACGGTGAGATATCGTGATGTCTTTACTGGGCTAGTGTAGCTCATTCCTTATTTAATCATTTCAGATCAAAAGGACATCGTTCCCGAGCCGGTTCCGCAGGAGGACGACGAAGGGGACGCCTAAAGACTCCATAGTCACATTCGTAGTTTTTACTTTCAAGTTTCTCCTTTAAGTAGTTTAATCTTTTATATTTTGTGAGCACGTTTGGGTTTCAGTGTAAGGGATGTTATTCAAATTTTGACCCCGCTTCCGCATTTGATATTTTTGAATATAAATTCCATTTTAAATTTCCGGGGCTGCTACAATTTTAGATTCCAATATGTGTTGTAGTATTATAAGTGTGAACACTTATTATTATTTTTGGTATATGAATGCATGAAATTAGGAGATACCCCAACTAGGTGAGCATAAATGTCAGCGGTGTTATTTATGATTTAGGATTTAAGATATCTCTAGGGTTTCAAAAGGAAGGAGAGATAGAATGGGTTAAGTCCAATGGTCGGATCAATAAGTTTGTAGGATCGACATCTAGGCCTTTGATGGGCCAAGTACATAAGAAAGGGATTAAAAAGGAGATCCAAGCCTCTAGTGCACTAATGTCATAAGAAAATGGATTAAAGAAGGAGACCCAAGCAAGGGTGGGCTGAGCCCATATGAAATGGGTTAGAAAGGAAAAGGTGGACCAATTAAAAGAAGAAAAGAAAAGAAAATGTGATAAATAAAATATGATAAAAAAAGGGGAAGTAAAACAAAAAGTGTTTGAAATAAAAACCTAGACGGGCTACGCCTTATTGGGCCTCTAGTCCATGTGAAGTGGGTACCAAAAATCTAGCAAATGAAATAGATAGTTAGTAATAGGACAAAGATAATTAGGCTAGATAAAAATATATTATTAGACCTCTTATTCAAGAGCCATCAAAACATAATACCTAACAACCTAAGAAATGGATAATTAGTGGGTTGAGGAAATAAAGGTTAGGATTATGGACATACCAAAAGATTAATTAGTTAGCTAGAGAAAAATTATATTAAGTAAATGAGTAATTAAATGTTTGCATGAATGTAATATTAATGATAAATAATAAATTTCACACAAAAAAAAATGATAGGAGCGCATTAAAAAACAATGATAAACTTAGTTCCATTGCAGCACCATTAAATGAACTGATAAAGAAAAATGTAAAGTTTGTATGGACTGAGAGCAAGAGCATGCTTTTACTTCATTGAAAGATAAATTATGTTCTACACTTATTTTGGCTTTACTTGACTTTCACAAAACGTTTGAGCTTGAACGTGATGTTTTAGGTATAGGTGTAGGAGCAGTTTTGATGCAGAAAGGGCGCCCCATGGCTTATTTCAGTGAGAAACTTAGTGATGCACTATTAAATTACTCAACCTACGATAAAGAGTTGTACGTCTTGGTGAGAGCATTAGAGGTATGGCAGCACTATTTATTGCTGAAGGAGTTCATGATCCACATCAACTATGAATCCCTTAAACATTTAAAGGGTAAAGGTAAATTCAACCGTTGCCGCAGTAAGTGGGTCGAATTCATTGAGTCTTTTCCCTATGTAATCAGGTATAAACAAGGTAAGGATAATACTATTGCTGATGCATTATCTCGCAAGTATGTTTTGATTTCTACACTTAGTTCTAAGTTGTTAGGCTTTGAACATATTAAGGAGATGTATGCTAGTGACAATGACTTTTTCACTATTTATCATGCATGTGAGCATTGTGCATTCCATGATAGTTTTCTCCTTATGGATAGTAAGTTATGTGTGCCTAACTGTTCACTTCGGGAATTACAGGTACGTGAGGCTCATAGTGGAGGATTGATGGAGCACTTTACGGTAACTAAAACTCTAAACATATTACATGAGCATTTTTATTGGCCTAACATATTGAACGATGTTGAACGCATTTGTAATAGGTGCATTGCATGTAAGCAGGCTAAATATAGGGTTCTACCTCATGGATTATATACACCTTTGCCTATACCTACAGCAACCTGGATAGACATTTCTATAGATTTTATATTAGGATTGCCTAGGACCAGGGGAGGTAGTGATAGTATATTTGTCGTCGTAGATAGATTTAGTAAGATGGCACACTTTATGGCTTGCCATAAAACTGATGATGCGATAAATATTAAAAATATGTTCTTTAGGGATATTGTAAGACTTCATGGCATTCCTAAGACCATTGTGAGTGATAGGGATGTAAAATTCCTTAGTCACTTTTGGAGAGTTCTGTGGGATAAATTAAGAACTAAGTTATTATTTTCTACTGTATATCACCCCCAGACTGATGGTCAGATTGAGGTCATTAATAAAACCTTAGGATCCTTGTTAAGAGCTATAGTTGGCCGTAATTTGAAAACATGGGAGGATTGTTTACCTATGGTAGAATTTACATATAATAGGAGCATTCATTCCTCTATAGAGTTTTACCTTTTGAGATTGTTTATAGTTTCAATATTTTAACTCCGCTAGATCTCACGCCATTACTTTTACAGAAAATTTAGGACACTGATGGTCAACAAAGGGCATAACTTGTTAAAGTCATATATGAGAAAGATAGGTAGCATATCCAAAAGAAAAATGAACCCTATGCATGAAACCCCAATAAAGGAAGGAAGCGAGTGGTTTTCCAATCCGACGATTGGGTACGGGTTCATATGAGGAAAGAAAGGTTCCCCAAACAACGAAATTCTATATTGGAACCCTGAGGAGACAGACCTTTTTAAGTCCTAGAGTGTGTTAGTGATAACACCTACAAAATTGATCTCTCAAGTAAGTACGGTGTGTCTACTACATTTAATGTTTCAACCTTTCCCCTTTTGATATAGGTGACAATTCAATGATTAATCCTCTCAAAGAAAGGGGGATGATGTAAACCTGGACACAAGAGACATAAAGAAAGACACTTTCCCAAAAGACCAAGAAGACAATTGGGGAGAAGCAAGAAAGAAGATTCAAGCACCGAAGGGACCTATCACCTGAGCCCATGCCAAAGGCTTCCAAAAAGCCTTTAATTTGACTGTTTAGATTTGGATCACTCATGAGCTCCAACTCAATCCCAAGAACTAGCAAGAATAAGTCCAATAAAGTAAAAAAATGCTCGGCCATGCCTGGTTCTAGTTTGGGAAGAACAAGGTTGAAAAGAATGAGCCCTTTCGCCTGCTCGTGCAGATGAGTCATCCAACTAAGGGCGATTTGATTATCCTCTCTTCAGAAGGCTTGAAGACTGTCGTATCAACACAAAAAAAACTTACAAGGAGAGCTGTACACATTCGGTTATGAAGAAGGTTGAAAAGAAAAAGAAGCAGAAAAGAAAAAAAAAAAGAAAACCAGAAAAGAAAAAAAAGAAGAGAAATAAAAAAGAAGAAGAAGAAGGCCAAATGGAGAAGAAATTCACATGAGGAAGGATGATTAGTAAGGAGAAAAGTCTTGTCCAAAACCCAAGACTACAGGTGTGTTTAAATCACCATCTAATTCCCTCCTTTAGACTGACACCTGCACAGTAAATAAATAAAGAAATTAGAAGATGAAGTCAAGTTGATGAAATGTGTTAAAGTGCTAAAGGAAGTCTAAGCCTACAAAAGAGGAGGAGTCCTATTTATATTTAATTACAAAATTTTTTTATTATGAATTTAATTAAGTAGTTGATTCTTAATTTAACTTAAATTTAATTTCCTATTCGTGTTAGACTTAAGAATTATATTTATGATTCCTATTTCCTAGTTTGAGTCAAATAAAGATGGTCAACCCCTATAAATAAAGGCCACAACCCCCTCATGGAAGGACAATTTTATATTTCAATAATATTAAGATTTTCTTGCTTTAACTTTCAAGCTTCCAAGAGTGAGTTCAGTGAGCATGTCTTCAATCAACTTGTTGAATAAGGAATTGAAGTCACTTATCGAGGTAAGTCTCGTGGCGTTTTTTCAATTCCAAATTTATTTCTTTCTTTATAACATTGATTTTTTCTCCCTAGTTGAGTGGGAGTCAAGTAGGGAGAGTTTACTTGGGGTTTTGAGTTTTTGATTGCTTATGTAAATGCAGAATTTTGGATTGTGTTGTTGATCCCGGGTTTCGCATCAGCTTATGTCATCTAAGAGTTCTTAGAACTTGAGTTAGGTAGAAAATATGCTCTTGATAGTCCTTGGAATACACTAAGATGTCATCACTGAAAATAATAACGTATTAATCCAGTACAGACTTGAAAGTTTGGTTCATAAGGTCCATGAATATCGAAGGAGCATTGGTTAACTCAAAGGGCATGACCCTGAATTCAAAGTGGTCATACCTATAACAGAATGTCATCTTGGGAATGTCTTCAGCTCTAACCCTCAACTAGTAATAGTTTGACTTGAGATCAATCTTGGAGAAGACTAATGTACCCTGTCATTGGTCAACAAGGTCATCAATGCACGACAATGGATACTTGTTCTTGATTGTCACCTAGTTGAGCTCCCTGTAATGAATACATAATCGGAGGCTCCCATCTTTTTTCTTGACAAACAAGAATGGAATACCCCATGAAGAATTACTTGGTCTGATAAACCTCTTTTATCTCAGTGATGTAATATGACGACCCAACTTCTGAAGTTTCGCTCGATGCATATGATAAGTGGCTTTGGAGATGGGTTATGTCTCTAAAACTAGGTCGATGGAGAATTCGATCTCCTGCCTGGGTGGCAGACCTAAAATCTCCTCATGAAAAACATATGAAAAGTTACAAACAATAAGGATTGTCTATAGGAGTTCTTAGAATCCACTTGAGTAAAAATCAAAGATGTTAGAAAAATAAGCAATTTCATCTTATAATTATTATTTTTTTTTTACTTGCATATAAACTCAAGAATGCCAAACACAATTAATTTAAAATTCTCAACTTCATTTACAAAGTATATATTTATACAAAACAAAATTTTTAATTTACTGATGTTTTAATAATGTTTCTTTTCGGGGTACGGAGGGTTACAGTTTTATCATAGCAATCAATAATGGCATGGTAGGCCTCCAGCCAATCCTTACCTAGAATCACATCAAAACCAAAAAAATCAAAGAGTATAAGGTCTATGGACAACTCATTACCCAAAACTTTCATCAACAGGCCCTATACACTATGTGGGCTTCTAGAAGTCCCCCAAACGGTGTCTCTACAACCAAGGTTTGTCCTAAGGGTTCAGGTTCAACTATCAAATTCCTAACAAACTCATAAGATATAAAGGAGTGGGTGGCACCGGTACCAATCAAAACACGAGCAGTAGAATTATGAATAAAAATTGCACCCTGAAGGATAATCAGCGTCACCACAGTAACAGGCTCATTGAGGTGGAAGACCCTTCCTCTGGCAATGGGTTTTGCTGCATCCCTAAACTTCTAAGGATAGTTCTTCATAAAATATTGGATATTCCTGCACTTCTAACAAGCATTGTTCAACTTATAACAGGGTCGGTTACCATGGTTTGGACTACAATGCTGACATGTCTGAGCTAGCTGAGAAGGATAATTAGGAAGAGGAGGTGGGGCAATAACCACGGTAGGAGCCATTCTGGGTCGCTTGTCAGCATGACCTTGGTCGATCTACTTCCTCTTCTATTGGTGTTGTGCTCTGACATTATGAATGTGTTGGTAACAGGTGACAAGAAGTTTTTCGATCAACTGGGCATATTCAAGGGCTTTAGTGTAGGTGTTTAGCCTCATCATGGCCATTCAGTCAAAGATATCGGCCCTTAATCTCTTAAGTAACTTATAGACCTTCCTATTTTCCGTAGCTATGGTCTCTCAGACAAATCTAGATAATTGAATGAACTTGGATGCGTGCTGGCTCACAGTCATGCTTCCCTTTCCCAGGTAATGAATTTTTCTTTTTTTTTCTCCCGGAACATAAATTAGAAAGAAACTCTTGAGGAAGGCATCAATAAACTAGTCCCAAGTAGTTGGAGTAGGAAACGTATCCTTCTTGAGATGCTATCAGTGCTCGACTTCTCTAGTGAATATGAAGGCTGCAAGGGGAACCTTCTGCTAAACCTTCTGCTCTTTAGTGAGCTCAAAGACTTCTCCCGGAACATAAATTAGAAAGAAACTCTTGAGGAAGGCATCAATAAACTAGTCCCAAGTAGTTGGAGTAGGAAACGTATCCTTCTTGAGATGCTATCAGTGCTCGACTTCTCTAGTGAATATGAAGGCTGCAAGGGGAACCTTCTGCTAAACCTTCTACTCTTTAGTGAGCTCAAAGACAGAGAAAAGCTTTTCTATTCGCATGATCCATGCTTCTACCACTATGGGGTCTGATCCACCATCAAAGTGATGAGGGTTTAGTTTGCAAAATTTTGAGATATTGTGCAAAGTAGCACGATCATTATGACGGTGGTCGTTTGCAGGATGAGGCTAACCAGCGTTGTAAGAAAAGTTATGGCCCACAGTAGCAATCAAATCTTAAATTGCCTGCAGCGGCTTGGTGAATTATGTCTGGGTTGGATTGTCCTATTTATCATGTCTTTTAATAGAAGGTCTTCTTCAAGTCATTTTTGTCTATAAAAGGGAGACAAGGTTTAGAAAAAATGTTGATCATTAAGGTACAAATATAATTTCTAGCTTTAAGAAAATTTTTAGATTTCTAGACTTAAATCCTAGACCTCATTATAAGGGATGTCCGAGAATCTTGCTTTGATACTATTTGTGACATCCTGGTACCAAGTGGGATAATGGTCTCTAATAATATAATAGATATAAGTGCATAAAAGAATTATACAATAGAAGAAAAAGTCATCCCTTACAAAAATTTGATGTTCAATACATCTGAGACTAAGAAGTTGGCTAAAAATGTATACAAACATTATTCTAGCCACTTTTTTCATTATAAAATAATTGTTTATCTAAGTATAATCATCCATATGCACTCAAATATCCATTATAGGTCGTAAACAGATGCAAACAAGCTTCAAGGTGCAGCTCGGAGAGTGATTCTTCACTTTCTAGATCGTCTGGGGGAAAAGGATTGAAGTGAGTTCCTAAAACTCAGTAAGGAAAATAGTATATAAACTATGCTACTAAAGTTTCAAGAGTTGTTTATTTTAAAAACATGTTGTTACTTTTACAATAAGTAAACTTACCAATAGGAACCATCACAGAATGGGTTTATTTAAAATACCTTTGAAAATGTTATACTTATAATTAATAAAATACATATTGAAATGTTAGTCTCAGACATAAGTAGTAAATGGAATAGTGAGAAACATGGTAGAAACTAATAGACCCAACAAGAACATGGCATGACAAGATGGAACAGTGAGAAACATATTCAATTCAATAAACAATCTAAACATGGATAATCAATCGACAGTCCTAGTTAGATAGTCAAACGATTCGATTCAGTTATAGATTTTATAGATCTTTGCGCGAAACCGTTTTAACTTATATCAACAGAGGGTAAAGCAGATCCTCGAATACCACTGTGAATGGGAAAAAATTCAGTTTGTTATATGATAAAGCAATTGAAAACTATGATCAGGGCCATACTTTGCCATTGTGGCCCCTACAATCATTTGCGATTTACTTTCGTAAGAGAAAAGGCTAGTACTATTCATAGGGAGTGGTTCACAAACAGTCGATTTTAGTCATATTTAGTTACCCCTCAGTGATAACGGTGAAAAAAATTTCAGTCTTTTCACTTTTCTTAATGATTTCAAAGTCAGTCAAATTCACAGTTCAGTACATTTAGTTTGACCCATTGGGTCCGTCATTGGTCCTACTACCTACCCGTTTCCTAATCACGCTGACTTATAAAATCTTATCATTGAACCGGGAGCAAATCGGGGCCCACTAAATAACCCAGATCTGACAAGGGCCCATTAACCAAAACTCAACGCGAAAGGGGATCCATTAACTCGACCCAACTGGGGCCCAACACACTTAACCTAGATCCGGTTGGGTCCACTAATCAAACCTAGCTCATTTGGGCCCACTAACCCAACCCATACCTTTTGGGGGTCCGTTTAACCAAACCAGACCCAACTGGGGGTCGACTAAACTTAACACGGACCTGGTGAGGGTTCGTACCTTAACCTAGCCCAAAAAGGGCCTTCTTGATCGAACTCGATCCAACAAGGGCCTATATGCTCGAATTGGGCCATCAGATTACCTTCTAGGGCCAAGGCCCAATTGTGTAATCCTCTCAGCCATCGCCTAAAAGCAAGGAAGAGGGTCCAGCCTGTACACACGACATTCTTTTCGAGTGGTATGACTAGGCAGGTTGTCTCACGCACTCATAAGTGAGTAGAGAAATGCCCCTTGTGCCTGCGAGCGCTCAACCAGGAACCGTAGCATGGTAGGATGCGCGTGGCAGGCCTTCCCCCTCGTGCGCAAGCTGCTCGACATACGAACACGCCTGGTCAGCCACCGCGCACGCACATGGCGATGTGTGCACATATACTTGCACCAGGCCCCCTTGGCATGCTAGCATGCCCGATAAGGCTGTTATCCCACGCCTGGCTACTGTGTGCATGCAAGGAAGCTGAGGATCGTGTCCCTCGCATAACAGCATAACCACAACCCGTAATCCATTCCACACCTTAGTGCCCAAAATATTTTTGAACTCATTTTTACGTTCAAAACAATTGTTTTTCATTTTGGTAACTCAATTTAAACATGAAAATTCACATCCACAAATGATTCAAAGACAAAACACTCAAATTCCATGAAACACTCAACAAAAATATGGTCTTTAAAACAATAGCCATTGCATGCATGAAACCAAACCAATCAATCATGAATTTCATTATCTTTAAATGTTTTTGAAGTCTAAAAAACACATTAGGAGACTACGTAAAAATAAAAAGACCCTTACCTAAATTTTCAAGATTTCGAGTTCTGAAAATGATGTTGCTCATGGTTTGAAGTAGAAGGAAGGTTTTTTGACAACCCATGGACTTTTAGAAGGATTTCAAAAAATTTAAGGAAAGGAAGAGCTTAAGGGTGAGCTTTTAGAAGTCTTAATGAAGAACGAAAATCAAGAAAAAAAAAAGCTTACTATGCGAAGGAGGAAAGCTTCTTAAGCATCCTTGGTTCATCTCTCTCTCTAGCCTCTCTCTCTCTTGGCTAAGTGAAGAAGAAGAAGGAAACTGAAGAAAATGGAAGAGAGGAAAGGAAAATTGGCTTTAAATAGCTAAGGGAGGGTGCATGTGATCTTCATGGTACTCCAATGTTGATAGTATCATACTAAGATCCTAAGTTTACCTCCAGATTATGAGAAAGTTTTCGGTAAGCCATAGGAACCAAGTTATCTTTTAGTACGACATTCCACCCTCAAACGAATGGGCAAACAGTAAGAACCATTCATACATTAGAGGATATGCTTAGAGCATATGTTCAGGATTTTGGAGGAAACTGTAATTCTCATTTTAGGTCAGGAACTATGGTCATAATTGAATCGAAAAGAGTTGAATTCATACCAGTGTCATAGAATTACTTAGCTTAGATACCATATGATTAGGTATCATATGAGTAGGCTTAATGAAAACCTTCTATAGCGTCTTCGATTTCTCGATAAAGAGAAATATGACCAACAGTGGTTCAAATGTATATATAAAGAATTTCTTTTTTTACAATTCTTACTATTAGATAGTGTCCATAAATTTTGATGATAGGTACTCAAAGATTCATAGTGAACTTCGATGGGAGCTTTTATTGAAGTAATAACGCGCTGATCTAGTTGTCACTGAAGCCACAAAGGACTATCTAAATTGATTCTTTTATGCTGATAAACTCCAATTGCATCATAAGAATTATAAAAAAGGGCTCTTTCATATACTTATAGTTATTATCGTTAATTCTTTCATTTTGATAGTTTTTTTATTACAGGATTTTACCTATTGCACAATTACCATTGAGAGAATTTGTTTACAATAACAGTTATTAGGAAAGCATCGATATGAATCCTTATAAAGTATTGTATGGTCAAACCTGTAGATCACCAATCTATTGGAAAGAAGTAGGTTATAGGAAATTGATTGGTTCAGAACTTATAGATGAGACTATAGCGGGATTGTCAAGATCAAGAAGAATATCCAAATAGCTCAAAGAAGACAAAAGAGTTATGCAGATACTCAAAGAAAAGATTTGAAATTTGAGGTAGGCGATCATGTCTTTCTTAAAATCACTCTTCTCAAGGGTTAAAAAAAAAGGAAAAAGTAAACCTCTATTCCATTGGGCTTTTTGAGATCCTAGAGAGAATTGGATTGTCTATTTACAAATTAGCATTGCCACCAAAGTTGTCTAAAGACAACAACATCTTCCATGTGTCAATGCTAATAAGTATAATCATGATCCTTTGTACATTGTAACACCCGCTTACCACTGCACTAAATTTATATCTGAAAACCCCTATTTATTCGGGACTTAAAGCCACTGAACTCATTTAAATTTATTTCGTAGCTTTATATCATAATTTGTTATTTAAATTCGTAATTTTAAATTATTCAGATTTCGTTATTTAATCTTTATTTTATTTTTATTTTATTTTTATTTTATTTTTACTTGATTTTATATATTATTATTATTATTATTATTTTATTTAAAAATAGTTTTCAGGAGAAAACCAAAAATGGGCAAAATTCTGCGGGAAAATGCTTGCAATAGAGGCTCGCCTGCATGGGTGGAGCACACTGTACGCGCGGAACCAAGCGTAAGATGTGTGCATAGTGCGCACATCCCATCCGCGCGAGGCACAGGGCCGGTCTATGTGCGCGTCATATCGTCTGCAAATAGGCCAGTCTGTACGCGGACAGGGCTGGGCATCGCACCCTATGCACGCGTTGTCCACCCAAAAGGCTTACACACTATAGGTTTTAAGCACGCGCAGGCTAGCTCCTGCGCATGGTAGGGTAGGCTGGCGCTTGTAGGCTAGGCTCGCAGTGCGTGACCAGCCTAGTTGAGGTGCACTACTGCCTCAGGCAATGTGCCGCTGCCCCTTGGGTGTCGTGAACCGCCTTGGGCTGCTCCCTTGGGTGGAGAGCCGCCACTGGTGGAGGAATTCTTCTTTTGCTTTCATGCCGCCATCGCGTCGCATCAAATCACTCCTCTTTAACTCAACTCTCTCTCCTCACCGAATTTTACCACTTAGTGCAAATCCAATGGCCCCAATTTTTTATAAATAGGGATCCCTTCTTCCATTTTTCCTCATCACTTCCACTTCACTCTTCCATCCTCCAAGATCTTAGAGAGAGAAGGAGAAAATAAGAAGAAGAAAGGTGTAAGAAAACTTTGAGGTTTCGTTAAGGAATTTAGTATTTCCTTAAACATCTTAAGGAGTATTTCTAGAAAATTAAATTATGAAGTTTTGTGTTTTGTGTTTGTGTTTTGCATGTTTTATGTTTAATAAGTGATTTGTTCTTGATTTCATGCATACTATGTGATTTTATAGGAACTTGATGATTTACATATAAATTAAATAACATGAATCCGGTGATAATTTTTTGAAATTTTTATTTAAAAAAAAGAGAAAAGAGAAGAGGAATGAGCCTTAATGGTCCAAAATATATATGTATCTATATTGACATCCATAATGCATCAAGTATCTCGTTAAGCTTTTTATCTCTAAAGGGTATCTGTTTTGCCCTCCCCTATCGGGTCTGAAAAGACGTGAGAAGACCACTCCCTGTTGATGACGGTGTATCCTCTAATGAGAGCGGTTACGTGAATATCTATTAGGAGTCGTATTTGGCTAAGTACTATCGTGGCTATAGAATATTTGGCTAAGTACTACCATTGCGGTTGGTAGGGCCGTACTAATAGATCGTATCATGGTTTGACAAGCTAAAAATGTGCCTAAATAAATTGTCGTTAGATATTTGATCTGGTCAATTCCAAATGGGTAGTCAAAAATCCGTATCTACCATCAGAAATAGAAGTCAGAACGACTCCGCAAAGTATGACACAAAAATCTGAGTATTTCAGATTTGTTTGATTTTCTCTGTTGTTAAGTATGATTTTGATTTGATTATTGTGACTATGATATGATGGATATGATGTTTTCTTTAATAAATAAAATTATTTTCACAAAGTAAGATAAGACCCTAATGTGACCTGATGGCAAGTATTAATGACATAATTATTCACTTTTAAAATTTTATGATGTTATTTAAATAATATTTTTCTTCTTGAGTA
>NW_019014692.1:2454663-2470412 GCF_000150535.2 Carica papaya | reverse complement strand
CCTATGAAATTTTTCTAAAAGTACTAGAACTTTTAAAAATGAGGATTCTAATTTGGCATTGTCTGATTTTAATTCCTAGAATGGCGGTTTATTTCTTAAGAATTTGATTATTTGTTTTTCTAAGATTCAGAACCACTATTGGAGTCTCTAAACGAAGTTGGAAAAGAATTTTGGAACAATGAGGGTATTTGTGTTCCTAGAGGGATGAAAGGAGAATTCTTATAAAAATTTAAATTGCCATTTGACTCCTATCAAGCCTAGAATTTGTTAGGCGGAGTATATTTATTTGGGGTTTTTTTTCATTTTGAGAATTTCTTCATATTGGAAAATTTCTCACTCGATGGATTTTCTTTCTACTTAAAGGATTTCTCTTATTTAGGGAATATTGTTCTTGTTCAAGAAATCGATGGATTTTCTTTCTACTTAAAGGATTTCTCTTATTTAGGGAATATTGTTCTTGTTCAAGAAATCTTTTAGTTAGAATTTTTTTGAACTAAGGAATCTTCCTGCTACATGGAGAAATTTCTCACACTAGGGAATTTCTTAATTCTAAGGGATTCTTCTAGTTCTGAAAACTCCTATTTGAGGGAATTCTGGTGCCACTTTGGGGACTTCTACCTAGATGGAAAATTTTCTCCTAGTTGAGGCATTGGTTCCCAATGGAAAAATGTTTCTTGCTCCTGGAAAATTTTCTCTTGGTTGGGAGATTTCTCCCCCCCTTAGGAATTAATTTCTTATCTTAAAGGAAATTGAATGCTTTTTCTTAAGAGCTTTGTTACAGCATTTTACTCTATGAGGTCAATAGGTCAATAAAAGATTAAGGCCCTGATGGTTTTCCTTAACACCTATAAACTTCGACAACAATGGTTGGTTATATATCATTGTTCGTTAACTTCAAGTTAAACCCCAAATTTGTGGAGTTCTAAGTTTGTCATCAAGTAACCTATATGGTTCTTAACGTTAGGCTTGTGGAATATCATTCTCCTATTCTCAATTAATCAAGTAGTTCACATGAGATCCAAAACATCTTTTAAGGGTCATTCTTCTAAATTATGTTGGTCCTAGGCCTCCTAAAGTTCTTATGACTCATGTCACAAGGATTGGTTATGAGGAAAGTGCGCTATGATACCACCTACAATTTCCTGAAGCCCAATGTCGGTGGGTACGGATATTAGCATAATATTTTTAACTACTAGAATAGATAAATATTAAATATGTAGCAGAACTATACTTTAATACACATCCCTTGTGATAGAATAATTATTTGTTTATAAATAATTAAGACATCTAAATTAATTTACAAATCTAAAATTGAAACTAATAAGGTTTTCTTCCTCATCTTCTATTAATCTTAGACTTTTTCTGACCTAGATGAGGGTGAATTGAGGTGAGCTTTACGAGTTCACTAAGAAAAAAAATTCTATAACAGAGACTTACAAACATACATTCACTTAATAAATAAAATATAATAATATTTATAATAAAAAAAATGTCAAATAAAGCATCACAATCAAACTACACAACAAACATTAACGAAAACTTTTCTTTATCTTTTTCATTGTGTTCTATTCTTATTTCTGAAATCATTTTTTCTTTATTATTCACATTCTTTATTCATAATATTTCTCTACTTGAATATCACGTCTATACTCAAAATATCATAATACACTTAGAATATTACATCTAAGATTTTATCGTGCGACGTCATTTATGTCGTCATTAAGGAGAGACGAAAAGAATCCTCACATCGCATGGATAGGACATACAATCTCACATTGGCCACAACAGTTACGTTTGCTAGGTGACCCGCTCACAAATACCTATCCACGTTTGGACTAGATTTCAAACACTATCCATGTGCAGGTTCACCATACCCGCTGAACTTCAGTCACGCATGCACTCTCCCCTCCTTGATTTAGACTAAACGAGTAGGTATTTAGGGTCCTTACACTCCACACTATTTCCAAATTTCTCTCATTTCTAATTCACTTATTTCATATTTAAGATCTTAATTTTTATGCATAATTAAATACAAACACATCACACAATACACGATATCATCACGTACACAAGAGCTATATATTTTTCAAACTACTTTCTGAATTATCCTGTACCAGAATGCACAGCAAGCACAAGATCCTCAGATTGCTTATGCAACTGTACCAGATCACACAGTAAGTACAATGCACCATACATCAGCAGCAGATCACACAGCAAGTGCAATGTACCCATTTTTCACACGTATACACACTGATGATACATTTAATACGCTATATGTGTATATGCATATTAATATACACACATATATTATAATATAGACATGTATTATTACTACATGTCTCACACAGAATATATATTTATATTTACACACACACAATATTTACCAATAGATACACATACGTTCATACTTAAATACGTATACACAATTACACACAACAAACCATATATATATATATATTCACAAATTTGTTCTTATCAGTTCTGTTCTTATCAATTCATATATCATCTATCGAATATTTTTATATATATATACACACATACGTAATAATGTAGATATATATACACTATATAAATACACATAAATACAAATTAGATATACTAATTATATTAATTTATATTATATATATATTTAAACATTAACACATAATGCACTATACATATACACATTTATATAAATATATAATTTATATTTTCGTACGAAATACATATAATTCTTACTTATAGTATGATAGAAAAAGTTTTGAGAATCCTTTTTGACTTAATCTACAATTCTCTCAAAAATTCGGATACTATTTGAGTAATTTTTCTCATTTATAATAGAAAATACACATTAATTTACTAATAATTTTGAAAATTATATAACAAAAATGAGGAATAGATTTTATCTTGAGACATGCGATCCCAGTCGCCAATGTCAACCGCGCTATTACGTGTGTCACCGAGAATGCCATACACCTATGGGGGGATCAATGTGCATTGCCACGTACGACTTACCAACAACAGATCTGATTGCTGTGTTTCTTTTTTTTTTTCTTTTCTTTTTATTTCTTTTTCATTTTTTTCTTTTCTTTCTCTTTTTTTTTTTTCCTTTTCTCTCTTTTATTTTTCTTTTATTTTATTTTTTTCTTTTCTTTTTTTTTTCCTTCTTTTTTCTTCTTCCCCGCTGCTATTTCCTCTCTCTTCCACCGCGCCATGGCCATCCCATCGGCACACACATAACTTCTTCTCCGGTAAGTCCGTCGTGCTCTCTTCTCTTTCTTCTTCCCCGCTGCTATTTCCTCTCTCTTCCGCCGCGCCATGGCCATCACATCGACACACACAATTTCTTCTCCGGCAAGTTCGTCGCGCTCTCTTCTCTTTCTTCTTCCCCTTCTTCTTTCTTCCTTTCTTCTTCTTCTTCCTTTTTCCTTTCTTATTCTTCTTCTTCTTCTTCTTCTCTCTCTCTCTCTCTCTCTCTCTACTCGACCATAATTCTTCTCTCTCTTCTTCTTCTTCTAGTCGCGCGTCACCGCATGGCACAACCTGCACAGTTCTCTTCCTCTTTCTTTTTCTTTTAGCTGCGGCGTTACGCAACACTGTGCGACTCTTCTCTCTTAGTCATCGACGCCGGTTGACCCTTCCTCTCCTCTCACAACAGTCGTGTTTCTCTCTCCTTGCGCTCTCATCTCTTTCCTTTTTTTTTTCTGCTTTTACATTACATATATATACATATATATATATATATATATTATGGTTACATGTTTCCTTCTTCTGCACCTCTAGATTCTTCTTTTTTTTTCTTTATTCTCTTTGCTTTTTTTTTTTTTTCATTTATGTGTGTGTATATATATTTCATTTTATTTTTCTTTTGTGCTGGGTACCAGCTGGGTCTTCCTCTTTTTTTTTTTCTTTTTCTTTGGTCCCATTATGTATATGTTGCAATTATATATAAATATATACATAGACATATATATCGCTTGGGTATTACATTTAATTACCGTAGACACCAAGAAGTTGTCACCCATTTATAAAAAAAATTATATGTCAATCAAATTATTCATAAGATTCAATCAATCATCCGTAAAACAAATAAGATGACTCATAAAAAAAGCGAGGGTCTAAAACCATCTATTTTCAAATATATCAAAACCATCAGCATCATCAACCAATCAAAAGTTCTCACGTTTCTCTCATTCCACACCACCCAAAATATGGTAAGAGGAATAACCTCCTCCCAAAATATGGTAATTGCCATCAAATTTAACCTAAATTATTTCTCCAGAAAAAATAAAATGATATCAAATTAAAAACAAAACAATACACCATGGTGGCAGGAAAACATGAAGCAATTATCCTCTTCTTCATCTTCATAAATAAAAACTTTGCATACATCAAGAAAATGTTTTGGCTTGAATAAGGAAAATGTCACATGTAATAACAATTCATATGAACCAAGATCCACAAGCAGTTGGTAGAACACAATGTACATATATTTAGAAAGAGTGATAGAGAAGTTAGCAGCAGCAAACCTTAGCATTTGAACAAAAGAGATGCCATATCTTCCAACAGCCAGCTGCAAACCTTCAACCCAAGAATGGAGCTGGTCCCTGGTGAATTGCATTTAATATAAACTCTCATTCCTGAAAACTATGCTCAATAGACAACCTTCATCTTGCAACAATCTCAAAGAGTGAAGACAAATAACCCAAAACAAAATCATCAAAAAAGAAAAAAAGTTTTATTCTTTGTCAATGGGACAACTAATTTCATCACATATGGAATCACTTTTGGCTAGAAGCACACCACGATGAATAATAAAGGTATGGACGGTTTGTGAACAATAACAGATTTACACAAAAATCCTATCTTAGGCACACTATAACCAAGGACCTATCAGGAGCAAACGAGCGAGGCGAACAATGAAACACCACCGAAAAAAGGTGTTATTGTAAGAATTTTATGATACGTGGGCTTGAATAAGAATAAAATGCATGCGGAATTGAAAGAAAGCTTTTACAACAAGGTAGGAGTCAAGGCACATATTCATTCTCAAGAATTGGTTGCGTTCTAGTCACCATTGCTGCTGGTGCCTTTGTATTCCCAACAGCAGTCATGTGCAGAGCTTCTCCCACATCTGCAGCCTTCTCCATCTGTCGCATTCTCTTCCTTTGCTTGTACTTCTGCACCCACAATATAAATAATGACAACAATGCTACTAATAGCAGCCCCCCAAGAACTGATCCAACAATTATCCAAATTTTCGAATTAGGTTTCTTCTTTTTTCCACTAGGTGGTGGTGGAGCCACATTTGGAGGAACACCAGGAGGGGACACAGGAAAGGCTGGTGCAGGAGCAGGTGCAATTGATTCAACAACTATAGAAAAATGCCCCTGCTGCATTGTCTCGCACATATTACCAGACAACACATTGCTGAAATTGACCGAACCATCCAAATCAAACCAAACACACTTTGGAATAGACCCATCTGGGACTGACTTCACATCTGGAAATGCAATTGATATGGGATCACCAGAAGCTATGATATCTAATTCTGGCAAATTTGTAGCTGATAAATTTGAAGCACTGTAAGCAAGAAGGCCTAATACTGAAGATAAATAAGTATAGCCATCCAATGGGTAGTACCTTTGTGTCCAATTACCCAAGTTTTGGTACACCAAAACAAGCCTTTCAACATATGGCTTATCTATAACTCCAGAAGGAATCCGAAACTCCTTGTACATGGGAACTCCTCTTTTTCTTAAGCTTCCACTGCGAAGCCTGATTGCAGCAACCTTGATCCCAGTCAAATTTGATGGAACTGTCCCATCATATGGAATGCCTGTCTTTGGACGAACAAAAGCCCTGAAAGCATAATCTTGTAGAAGAGCATCTAGGGCCCTAGCAGGACTTCTTGAAGCAGACTGTGCTTTGAAATCCGGTAACAATGAGAAGCATATCAGAGAAAGCACCGCGAGACTTCCAAGAAGCCCCATCGATGCTTTGGAATTTCTCAACCTTCAGCACAAGGCTTCTCAACAAAACCCAGTAAAACCTTGAGAAATCAATACCACTAAATTCCCAGATCCGAAAATAATAAAAACGGAAAGAAGCTTCAAACTCACTAAAAAAACAATCGCAAATACATAATTGGTGTCACGTCGACTTGCTCATAATTGTGAGTAACGGGTACTGTATAAATAAAAATATATTCCCTTTCTCTTTTGGTCTCTCTCCCTTGCTAGATAGTATAAAAGCAGCTTTGAATGTTTCAACCGTTACAATCTTATAGCCAGAGGTTATCTTTTTCTCTTTTGGAATCCTTTCAAAAGAAGCTCCTAAAGAATCAGAAATGCTTGGAATATTTAGAGCATTTCAGTTAAATCGTGATTCTTCAGCATTACCTCCTTTGACGCAAAAATTATTGTCAAGAATCTTCTCAACAACGCTAAATATTCAATTCCCGAAGTAAAACAGTGTAATTCCCGTCTAAAGAAAGACACAATGAAGCGCACTAAATACCTGATTAAATGGAAGCTTTGAATCAAGAACCCCTAAATTTTGGGGTTGGGTATCCAGCAACAACAGCATTTTTGACATAGTTCTCTAGAAGCGGAGAGACTCATGCAGCACAAACCTCCTCATACAAATGCCGAAACTATTCAATAATCTTGAGGTAAATGAGGATCGAAGAGTAGAAAATATATATATATATATATATCAGAGTAGGGAGCAGCGGCTAATAGGTTAAATAACCAAAGCACATTACGAGTGAAATAAAGGGAGCAGAAGCAAACAACAGTGAGAAACAAGTAAGGAATGTCTAATTTGTGATTGAAGATAATGGGATTGTGTCTGTGTTTGGATCAGCTTATCATGCAAGAAGTAAAGTACATCGCAGAATGTATGTACCAGAGGAAATAATTATACAATCCGTTTAGAGCGAGATCCTCGCGAAAGCGGAAACTATAGACAGAGCAAGTGAGTTAAAAGTGGGAATCACAGAGAAGCGGAGAGAGAGAGAGAGAAGAAGAAGAAGAAGAAGAAGACTGTGTGGAGATAAAGCTTTCACTCGTAGTCCAGTGAAGATGGGTGAACCGGTGGAAAAGACAGAAGAAAGAGAAAAGAGAAAGAGAGAGAGATCGAAAATGTATTTATGTAAAAACGACCCACTCAACTTAATTACTTAAAACCCAGAATTTAGAAAAAGAAAAATTGTCGTATTTACATATTTGCCCTTCCTACCAAATTCCCCTCATTGACCAACTTCTTTTCCGAGAGCCAATCGCGGATAATCTAATATTTGCTTTGTTTATTATTTAAATTAAAAATGAAAAATTATTAAGATGAGAATCAAAATTACCTTATTATGCAAAAAAAAAAAAAAAAAAATGTATTTTCAAACAGAAAAAAAGAATCACTTATATTGTTCAAATCTTAAAATAAATTTTACGAAACATAAATAGGCTATTTAAATATTATTCAGCATAAAAATTAGTTTGGTTTGAAATTGAAAGTAAAAAATTTGACTTAAACAATTAAAATGACAAATGTACCCTATTAAATGTACTCTAATTTATCATTGCTATCTTCTCTCATTGTCTCTCCTGGTTCTCTCCTCTTGATTTCCTTCAGTTTATTCTTAAAAAATTCCAGTAATCTCTTCAATTAAATTAAATTATATTTAGTAATATATTAATATATATTACTTTTAAAGATGAAAGTAAATCAAAATATTAAAAAGAAAATAAATCAAACTACTAAAGAGTAAATAAATCAGGACATAGAAAAGAAAGTAAATTAGAATATTAAAAAAATAAGTTAAAGTATTAAAGAGAAAACAAATTATGGTATAATTATATAAAAATATAATTAATTGTAATTAATTATCTATCTAATTTTTTTGTTCTAGAAAATCTGCATATATAAGGTTATAATATTCAATAAAATGCACTAATCAAAATCGTTCTTAATATGGTACATAACTTTGGGTTAAGAAATTTTCAAACTCTTTTATAAACCTTATTCGGCCTTCATTATCAAACTAAAAAAGTCTAAAAAAGGTCCGTCTTCATAACTAGCCACTACCCTCTTGCAGTCAACCACCACAAGACTGATCACCTCCACAACCAATCGGCTTTCATAATTGATCTTAGAACTAGTTGCTGCTCCCTGAAGCTATTAGTCTCCAATAGCTGTCTACAAGCATGAACCAGCTATGTACAACAGTTGTCCACGTGTTCCAGGTAATATCATTCTAGTAAATATTTTTGACAATTAATTATTATCCAATTTATAAAGGATGTAGGAAAGTATATCCCAAGTTATAAGAGCAAATTCCAACATGACAATTTTAGATCTTTGTAAATTTAGAATGGAGATTGAAAGATTAAGGATTCATCTTGAGTGCTTGGAGAAATAAATAGATATTAATTTGTTGGCACACTCAGGTGTGACTTCTACTTCACAGGAACTAAATGTCTTAAGTGTGCCTTCTACTTCACAGGAACTAAATGTCTTAGATAAATCATTTAAAAAATTTTATATTATAGACTCGTGAGCCACAGATCATATGATCAATACTTTTAAATATTTTTATGCTTATATTTCATGTCCTAATAATAAAAAGATTATCATTACAAATGATTCCCTCAATACTTGATGTGATCCTAGATGGCCTAAGTTTAGTTCCAATGATGTAATCCAACATCAAGGAAGAACCCCATGGAAGTCAAGATTTCAGTAGAATAATTACTTGCGAGTCTACAGTTGCACGAGGTCCTGTACACACGACACAATAGACGTGCACAGGCCGCCAAGTCTCCTAAACTGAAATGGTTCAAAAAGAAAAATAACTACATCCCTAACTACTTGCCTAACTAGATTATTATAGAGAATGAGTTTGAAGATACGCAAGGTAAGAGGAAGGGCCAATTGTTAGCCCAACCCAAGAGAGAGAACTAAACCTTGGTCCAAGTTAAATTAAGAATCAAGGCCTCGGAGCCAAGAAAAGACATGACCTATGCTGGCCATGCTAAAAATGAGCGAGCAAAGACCTTGGTCATACGCTAGGGAGCATCATTATGCGGGTTAACATTGCCGCATGTGCATATGAGTGTCCACTTGCACAAACTGTGTTGGAATGCGCTTGTGCGAGTTATCCCTATTGCACACACAAATCAGTCACACGCGGTTTGGAAGAAACTTCCTTGCACACTTGACTCATGTGCACAACAAGCTTTGAGTCAGATAAGGACTCTTTTCAATCTTCTTTTTCCACATGTGATTAATATGTTGAATTTAAAGGAGAAAATCTACTCAAAATTGAAGTCCAAAAAAGTATAAAAAGGTATAAAGATTTGGCCAGAAGGAAGGGAATTATTCTTTAAGTAAATTAGTCTTATTTTATTAATTTATTCATGCTTATAGATTAAGATTTAATTAAGTTATTATTTTTAATTAAAGATCCTAGTCAAATTAAGTTTAAGTATTCAAGTCGGAATATATAATCCTACTTCTAGTCTTATTAGAAAATTGACATCTATATAAAGGCTTCACCATTAGGCTTATAAACACAACTTAAAACTTTTAATATTGAAGCCAATAAAATTTCTATTTCATTTTCAAGTTAGCTTTTGCTAATTTTGAGAAGTGTTCTTCAAGTTTCTTCAAACTAGGGAGCTTTAGACCGCCTTATTGAGTCATGGAGTTAGAATTGACTTATCGGGTAAGTCGTGATGTCTTTTCTATTTATTTAATTTTTTCCAGTTACCTTGGTTTGCAATCAATTTTTTGGTTGTGGTTCAAGTAGGGAGGGTTATCTAGGTGATTAAAATTTCTGATTGTAATATTATATGAGGTTTTGAGAATCAAAATAATCCTTCTCGGTCCCTCTCACGTCAATACTATTGCATATCAGTGATGCTAGTAGATGTTATTCGAATTGTTCTCTTTCTATTCATATCAGCAGTTCGTATAGAGGTCATTGTATCAGAAATAGTGTTCCTAGCCATGATAAACTAAAACTACTATTGCCCCAAAGTTTTAGTATAATCAACATGTTTTTTTTCTTTATATATTTATATATATATGAATTATATTAAATATATATTATATTAATATATCAATGGAAAAAAATTATTATATTGAATATTGTATTAATATTAATAAGGATATAAGAGTGAGACATAAGTGACATTAAGCTTAGACTGCGATATCTGTGAGTTTACAAAGAAAAAGAAGGTTGAACGACATAAGAGGGAAAGATGGTGCATAAGTTAATCAAAGCCAAAAGAGAAAAGGAAAATTTAACGTTTTTTTTTCTGCTTGTGATAATCTATTAGAGAAAGAAGAAAGGACAATGATAGATAACTATAGTGAGAAAATGATTTAGCTCAAGAAGAGTCTCAAGGGTCGTGATCTCTGCACTCTATTGAGTCTCCTTCAACCATAAAAAAGAGACAGAAAAATTAGGGCTTGATACTAAAAAAAAAAGAAAGAGGGGAATTGATTGTTAAGACAATGGTGAGATAGGAGGTAAAATGAGAACAAAAAGGAAGAATAACTACAATTGAGAAAAACATAAACAAAACATAAAGAATGGAGGAAGCCATTAGATCAATTTAGGGTCTTCCAATCTGGGTCCCATAGGTACAATTCTAACACCTTAAAATGATTTATAAAGTCCAAGTTACTGTGCATCATTTGTTGAATTATGTAATATGAGTAGCTTAGTTGTATACTTTTTTTATGAAATAAAAAATGAATATGAAGTTGGTGTGCCATTCATGCCTGTCAATGTTGATTCATATGATGCTTTCAACTAATTTAGGAAATTGATGTAAATAAGTTCTGTGTGCTTCATATTGGATAATGAAGGCAATGTCAATCTCTATTATTTTCATGAATTTTTATTTATTTTTCGTGTGTTTAAAGGAAGATGTGGGACATCTTATATTGATAACTTGGCCAAAGATTCTCTACTTTTGTTAAAAATTCAACAAAAGGGTCAAATGATGGTTGTGTATGGTTTCCTTTATTCATGTTGTTGTCTTATGTATGTGATGTGGTAAGGTATCTCCTAAGCTTTTCTTAGAGTTTTGTGAAAATTATGATCCCTTTTAGTTCAATTTAAAAATTAAGTGTAACCCAAATGGATTCTATTTGTCACTAGTAAATATTTGGTTTTATGCCTCAGCCTAAGGCATGATGTTTCTTGCTGGACATGGATCTCAATGATGGCCGTAATGAATTCCTCTTTTCCTATTTCATGTTGTATTCCTTTTACTGAAAAATGATTTCCAATCCATTTGGTTTCCTTGTTTTTCTTTAAAATTAGTTTCTACTTCCTTGAGGACATTTTTTTTTCAAGTTTCGAGTCTTTAACTTAAAAATGTCAAAGGTTATCAAATATGTTTTTCCAATGTACTAATCTTTATCTGCTCCCGAAAGTTTTTGAAACTTTGGATTCGATTTGGATTTTATATTATTATATTCTATTTCCCTTCATAATCTGGTCAAGGTTATTCAAAAAGCCCTTTAAAACCATCTTCAGATTCCTAATAGCTTCACTTTGTTCTTTTAATTTATTTATGCTTTTCTTTAGTGAGTTTTAAGCTTTGACAACTTAAACTTTCTTTTTCTTCAAGTATAAATGTCTTTTATATATTTTTAAGGGTTTATTCATATACTTCAAATCTGCAATCTCTTTTGTGCCTTCTTGGTTATGATATCTCAAACTTAATGTAGAAAGTTTTTGGGTCTTATTTTATACTTTGAAGTTTATTGTTCTAAATTCATGTTAGAGGTTATTGTCGATACTTTTCTCTCTTCGAATTCACTATTCTAACCTCAGAACCAAGAGCTGTTTTGAGTATTTTTTTTCCTTTTCACATGTAGTTCTTACTAGCTTGACTGATTAATAAGGATTTTAAATGAATGATAACATGACTTCTTTTTCATTCTTAGCTTGTTTATTCAATGTCTTTTTAAACTATACAATTGGAATGCCTTGCCTATTGATTTGGAAATTTAAATAGGTCGTGTTCTTTTTCAGCTGTGCAATTTTTGCACATGCTGGTTGTTTGGAAATGGAATGGATGAAAATAGAGACTAATATGGGGATTTGTGAGGTTTGTTAACAACCATTTCAAGGCTCAAATAGAGTTATTTTTTTTCCTCTTCCATGGTGTTTTTCTGTATGGTTTAAACTAGAAAATTAGAATATTGCCCACTATTTAGAAATAAAATAAAATGGGAAAGCAATGGATTGTTTGGGTGTTGTTAAAGTAGATATGACATACTATTTTAGGAAATGAATTAATGGAAATCAAGTGATATTTCATGTGCATGTTCATTCGTGGTTTTCAGGGATTGTTTTGTATTTGCTTCATGTATAGTTAATAAAAGTAGAAAATATTAGGATCTTAAAAAAATAGGATAAAGTTTTAGATAGAGGTGTATTTTTTGATGACCCCTCGAATTAGTGTCATTTCATGATTCACTTTTGAGAATTTTCATTTATATAACTGCAGTTTTTTAGTTTATTTCACCCGTGTTTCTTTGTAGTAATTAAAAGCCTATGCCACTATATAGGTGTCTCATCCCTTCTTATTTAGTTTCATTTTTTGGACTTAATTATGTTTAATAAACTGATGCATGTTTTAGGTGTCTACTCCCACCTTTTACGGATTAGTAGTGACTCTTTTTTTGTATTTATGCAAATTCCCTTTTTTATGGATTTTTATCCCATATTACGTTTGTGACAACTCGGGGACTCCACTGGGGATGCTAGCAAAATGATGGGTGTGGGCTCTGTTTTGGTTGTTTACTTATGTTATATTCATTTTTATTTCATTTTGCATGATACTATTCACGTGCATCATTTTATGAATCTTGGTCGAGGTTGTTAAAATTTTATCCTTTTAGAGCCGTGGGACTTGATATGCAACTGAGTAGAAAACTTCATATCAATTGTCACATGAATGCCCTACTTTGGTGATGGATAGGACGCGTATATTACCAAGACATGAAAACTCGTGACTATTACTATGTTGTCAATACTTCTTTTTTCAAGGAACTTGAAGTATTCTTTAGAAAACCTAAAATCACAATGTGTTACACACATCATTTTGCATAAAAATATCTATTGCAGTTGGGGCATTAATAAGGATATTTAAACACCAATAATGGAACTTGCATGTTAGATTTTAACTCGTTTATGAGACTTAGTGTAAGAGTTATACACAAATTAGTGTCTGTAGCTCACATGAAATCATCACATCAAGGTGAGCGTTATATTATTGGATAAGAGAATACATGTTACTATCACGTAATACTCAAAATGACCTTTAAAATGAATGGACTAATCTTGACTCGAGAAATAGGGTTTGTTTATAAATCAAGAGAGAATGATATGTTACTAGCTTTTGATAAAATGAGATTGCCTTTTAAAATATAAGGTTAAAATCATGATATGAAAAGTTTATTTCAAGGGCAATAATTGATTTATTAGTCATCCATGCATTAACATTGTGATTGTGATTTCTTAAGGGGATTTCAAAAATAATCATCACTCATCACTATTACATTACAGATTTAAGGAAATCTTATGGTTTGCTTACATATACACTAATGGAAAATGATACTTGTAACAGGAAATATTAGGAAATTATAAGTTTTTTTTTACCTCGGATGGCTTTTTGTCTCAATACTTTAAGAAATTGTAGAACCGAAGCTATATGGGGCATGCAGAATTGCATGCCAAATTCTTCAATTTAGGAAATGTCGAAAGGATTGTTGGTGTAAGTCAAATTTGAATCTTGCATGTAATTTGAAAATTGATGTAAACTCATATAGAATTGCATTATGATGTAGGCTACGAAAATGTTAAAAACAGATGAGATTGTGCCAAAATTTCCAAAAAAAAAAAGAAATTCTAAAATTTAAAATATGTTTGTAAGATTGAGTTTGAAAAAATAAAAAAAGCTAAGAGTACTATGTTTTGAAGTTACACAAAAAAATTAAAAAAAGATTTTCGGGACATTTTTCTCTCCAAAATTTTTTAATAATTAAATAAAAATATAAAAATTAAAGACTCTTAAGATGTTATTTTAATATTTATAAAATATAAAATTAAAATTGTGCTTTATTCAGAATTTTAAACGTTAATTTTAGGAAATAAATAAGAAAACATTTTGTGAATTTTGAAGCTTTATTGAAAATAAGTAAGAAAAAATGTAAAATGAACAAAAAATAAGAAAACAACAACAATTTAAAAGCAAAAAAAGTACATAAGAAAGAAAAAAGAACAAAAGAGAAAGAATAAATGTGTTTTTTTTAATAAAAAAAATTGAAATGCAACTACAAGTATGACTTTACTAACTCGATCAAAGATATAAATCAAGAATGCAATAAAATATAGGAGATTGCTCAAACTTACAAGGTACAAATTATGTTAGTGATTTTCTAACTATATATTTTATAGTGCATTTTTTGAAGCATTTTCATGTTAAAAGTTAGCAAAGATGAATATGTAATTAAATGCATAAAGTTTTGTCTCATTTATTAGGATTATTATATATATTGAATTTCAAAATACTAAAAAGAAAAAAAGAGAGAGAGAGAAAAATCAAAAATTAAAAATGAAAAAAAAGCAATGATGTTAAAGTAAAGAGAGGTAGAATTGAGAGAGAGAGAGAGAGAGAGAGAGAGAGAGAGAGAGAGTATTCGCCACGTGTAGAAAACAATTTTTTTTAAAGAGAGGTTACTTCAAAAAAAAAAAAAAAAGAGCAAAAGAGAGAGAATTGATGAGGTAATCCAAAGTCTTGATTTGACATTGTCTTTCTTTATGATATGTTTATCTTCATAGAAGAAAAGTTATTATAATTTGCATTAAGAGTTGACAGAAAATCACTCAAGTGAAAATGTCTAATTAATAATTTGAGATTAAAAAGAAGAAAAAAAAAGAAGTGGCTTTGCGAAACTAAATTTAAAATTTAAAAAAGTCATTATCATTGTGGAATGATAATGCTTGACAATTTTTGTACTTTTGAGAAATAAAAAATAAAAAAATCTAACATTTTTTGTCTTTCTTCAAAAGAGAAATAATGCAATTATTTGGTGTTTAATTTTATGATTTTTTTGGAAGGGCTAAAGAAGTTTGGAAAGAATTTTAAAAAAATTATTAGGCTCGTAAACCCCAAATTGCATTAATCTTAACTCGATTGTATCTTGAATACTCATCACTATTCTCTATTTGATAACTTGCAATAATCATGTTGTTTGACTTGCATTATGGCCCCAAGTGTTGCGCTTAACTTGTTATCACAAGTTATAGATCAATATAAAAGTTAGAAATACTCACATTGATAGCTCAGCCCAATGTAACTAGCAGATCTCTTAATCATTTAAGCTATTATCTAAATGATTATCCTCAATTCAAGCTCCAAAATCATATAATTTACCTTAAACTAATTCAAAATCCACCACCCATTTAAATCAACATGATGATCCTATACTCTCATAATCAAAACCAAATTTCTTATGGTTCATCAGGCACCACTCAAAGAGATCCCCCAAATAAAAAATGATCGAAGAGGTTTGTCAAGCCTTCTATGATATGGATTGAGCTATGTCATTTACATTGCAAAAAAAGTTATCATCAATGACTTTTGAATAACACTAAAAAGCTCAAAGCTAGAATGACAATTATGGCATTTAATTAGGGAAGAGCAGAGATGCTATTAAAAGTTATCTAGTGGATGACTTTATCA
>NW_019014692.1:2402070-2420869 GCF_000150535.2 Carica papaya | reverse complement strand
GGGCTTGGCCAACGACATGTGCCTTTATGGGCCGGGAGGCCCCTACTGAGGGTCGGCAATCGGGCGGCGGGCGCGTACGTTGCTTCTAGCCCGGATTATGATTTAGAGGCGTTCAGTCATAATCCAGCGCACGGTAGCTTCGCGCCACTGGCTTTTCAACCAAGCGCGATGACCAATTGTGCAAATCAACAGTTCCTCTCGTACTAGGTTGAATTACTATCGCGACGGAAGCCCTTGTTATGTGGGACCTCTTCAGATCAATGAGCGCATTGGACCTGTGGCATACCATCTCACTCTATCCTGAGAGTTTACGGATTTACATGACGTCTTTCACTCTTGATGCTTAAAAGGTACCACCCTGACCCTTCTCATATCATTCCTCATACTGAAACACAAATACAAACGGATATGAGGTATGAGAAAATCTCCGTGGAGATTCCTGGATGGACCAACAAGGTCTTGCACAATAAGACAATTCCCATGGTGAAGGTACAATGGCAACATTATACCCCGGAAGAAGCAACGTGAGAGTTGGAGAGTGAGATGAGTGAGAAGTATCTGGACCTGTTTGAGACAAATTTGGGAACCAAAGTTTTCTAAGGTGGGGGCGATGTAACACCCCGCCCATCGTTGTACTTAATTAATTTGGAAAACCCTATCTATTCGGGACTTTAGGATGCATTGAACTCATTTAATTTACTCCGTAAATTATTATCGTAATTCATGAATTTATGTCAATTTTTATTTATCTTGATTTTATTTAAATTTTAAGTAGATTCGATTTAATTTTATTTTAAGTTAATTTAGTTAGTTTTATTTAATTTTATTTTAATCTAATTAAAAATAAATTTCAGAAAAATAAAAAAACGGGAGAAAATCTCGCGGGAAAGGGGAGCTGCCCATGGGTGCCTGCACACTGTGCGCATGCACAGCAGGCATGGGGAGTGCAGACAGCGCACACGTCCCATATGTGCTTGCGGCACAGGGTCAACCTTGCGCGTGCTTGTTAGGTGCAGGCGAGCCGTTCGTATGTCACTTCGCGCGTGGATAGGCCCCTATGTGCTTGGGGGTTGTGCATAATAGGCCTGCGCGCGGATAGGCCCCTATGTGCAGGCTAGCCATTGCCCCCGTAGCAAGGAGGACCATGCGCCTATAGGCTAGCCTGTAATGTGCAAGGCGGGCAATTGCCGCTTCAGGCAGTGCGTCGCCACCCACCTCAGGCAATGCACCACCATTGTTGGTGGAGAAGAAATTTCTCCTCTATTTTTTGTGCCGAGCACCTTTTCTCTCTCTTCACCAGATTTGCCACTTGGCACAAATTCAACGGCTTTTAATTTCTCTAAATAGGAGCCTTTCCTTCCCATTTTCTCCACATTTTATTTTTCCACCTTTCAAGACTTAGAGAGAGAGAGTGATATAAAGAGAGCAGAAGAAGAAAAACAGAATGGTGTAGGAGAAATTATTAAATTTTGGTAAGAAATTTAGTATTCTTTCAATGTCTTACACGGTATTTTTAGATAAAAAAAAGAGATTAATTGATAATTTGTGATTTTTCTTGTTTTGGATGCTTTTATATTTGTAGTTTTAATATGTTGAATTGTTCTTGATTTCAGGCATGCTACGTGATTTCTAGACACTTGATGATTTTCATGTAATTAAAATACTATGAAACTGGTAAAGTTACCTGAAAAATAAAGAACAAAAAAAAAGAAGAAAAATGTGAGAATGAAGCATGAATGGTCCGGGTATGTATCTGTATTGATATTCATAATACATCAAGTGTCTTGTTAAGCTTTTTATCTCTGAGTGGTATCTGTTCTCCTAACCCCATCTGGGGTATCTGTTTCTCCCTCCCCCGCCTGGTATGAAAAGACATAAGAGGACCACTCCTTGTGGATGAAGATGTACCATCTGACGAGAGTTGTGATGCAAATATCTGTTAGTGGTTACCTTTGGCTAAGTACTATCGTGACTATAGAATATCTGATATAACCACTATAGTCCGTATGACCGTGGTCATAGATTGTACAATGGTTTGGCAAGGTAGAAATGTGTCTAAGCAAATTGCTGTTATCTGTATTTGATCTGGTCATTCCACATGGGTAGTTAGAAATTAGTATATGCCTTCAGAGATGGAAGTTGTAACAACTTCACGAAGCATGACACGAAAATCTGAGCATTTCCTGATTTGTTTGATTTTCTCTATTATCTGGTATGATGTGTGTTTGTTTTGTTTATACTAACGTAAGGTTTTTCTAATAAATAAATAATTTTCATAATGTAAGATAGGTCTATTAAGTAGCCAAATGGTAAGTATTTATGTTAGAATGATTCACCTTTAAAATCTTATGATATTATTTAAATACTGTTTTCCTTACTGAGCATATGGAACTCACTCTTTCCATCCTCCACCTCTAGATAAGGAAGAAAATGAGAAACCACCAGCTGACCTACCTATTGAAGTTTATGAGGATCTCGTCCATCCACAAAACTTGAGTGTATGATCATTCTCACACTCTGATGAGTCCAATAACATAATGAAAGAAGTGGCCCTCTTTTGTATTTTGACTTTGTATTTTGTAGCAACTTTTGGCCTCAGTTATGTGTATGTAATTGAAACTCATATATATATATGTAAGGGATTTGTATTAATTTACTATGCTGCATATAATTTCAATTACGCAGTCGTTATTCTGTTTCTGTATCTGACACCCACATGCCTTAATTAGCATTTGGAATGTCACGCGGGTAGTCATTTATTCATCCAGACAGCTGAAACCCCATGAGGTATAGCTATTCTATGCACGACCTGGAGTTGGCTACCATAGTCCATATCCTGAAGATATGGCGCCACTATCTGTACGGAAAAACATTTAAAATTTATACTGACCATAAAAGTTTAAAATACATATTTTTACAGAGAGAACTGAATATGAGGCAGAGATGCTAGATGGACCTCCTGAAGGATTATAACTCTAAGATCCTTTACCACCTAAGTAAAGGTAATGTGGTTGCAAATGCTTTGAGCCGGAAGGTGTAACACTCTAAAAACCTATGTGCTTAATTGTTATCTAAAATCTCTAATTATTCAGGCCCTAAGGCCATTAACTGTTTAAATTTAATTTTATCTTATTTTATTTTAAATTTCGAACAAAAACGGGTTTAACATGGTAATTATATATTTCATTGACAAGTTTAATCTTTTCTTCATTTATTTTGCCTAAATATATATTTATTTTTACCATTATTAATTTTAAAATTTTCAAGAAAAATAAAGAAGAATAACGGCAAAACAATCCTGCATAAAAGGTCGCGGGAAAGCCTTCCCTGTCTGCATGGCCCCCACACGTCGCCCGCCCTTATGCGAGTGCACGGCCAGCATGGGACCAGTGCTTTTGCGCACGTCCCATCCACGCGGGGAGCGAGGTTTCCTGTGTGACATTGCATGCGGACAGGCGCACGGCTCCTCATGCCTTATGCATGAGCTTGCGCGTGCGGCAGGCGCCACTTGCGCACAGTATGCCTACGTGCGTGGTAGGCTTGGGCTTCACGCATTGCTTTGGTGCCGTGAGCGTCGCCCCTTGGGTGGTGTACACTGCCCCTTGGGAGGTGTGCGTTGCCCATTGGGGGGCGTGTGTCGCCAGTTGAGTATCGTGCCATGATCGTTTAGGCAGGTGCCTCTAACTTTCGCATTGCTGTCATCTCACTATTGTCACATCGGCCATACGTCAGTCGTGTCCATCAATCATCGCGTCGTATCAAGTCATATTTTCCCTTCCCTCTCTCATCACAACATTTCACATTTAGCGCAAATGAAACAGTCCCCATTTTCTATAAATAGGAACGCCTTTTCACAATTTCTTCGCCACTCTAACTTCATTCTTCCATCCACGAAAGAAATTCTAGAGAGAAAGAGAGATAGAGAGAGAATGTAGCAGCCCCGGAAATTTAAAATGGAATTTTATTTTCAAAAATATCAAATGCGGAAGCGAGGTCAAAATCTGAATAACATCCCTTACACTGAAACCGAAACGTGCTCACAAAATATAAAAGATTAAACTACCTAAAGGAGAAACTTGAAAGTAAAAACTACGAATGTGACTATGGAGTCTTTAAGCGTCCCCTTCGTCGTCCTCCTGCGGAATCGGCTCGGGAACGATGTCCTCTTGATCTGAAATGATTAAATAAGGAATGAGCTACACTAGCCCAGTAAAGACATCACGATATCTCACCGTCACGGAGGTAAAGGTGGGTAGAAAACACAAAACGACCAATGGAGCATAATTTACAACAAATCCTTTTATCGATAAATAAAACCTTTACCATTTACTTACCTCGGTGAAATTCATAAAACAATGTACGAAAGCAATAACATCATTATCATCATGGAAACATATATATGAACTGTATAACATAATACCTATCACACTTTTCGTAATTCAATCGTTACACAACATATTTTCCTAATTCACCAGCCCACTAGTATCTATGGGGATCCATAGGGGGTCCCGCTACCCGTAAATCCGTAATACTTGAAATCAAATTCCAGGGCCGTCGCCATACCCCGTCCGGTATGGGCACCAAACCATAGACCTCATTACCCCGTCCGGTATGAGGGTGAAACGGGCCGTCCCCATACCCCGTCCGGTATGGGCGCCAAAACACATAAGATCTCCATACCCCGTCCGGTATGGGAGACCACAATCCCGGTAGGGTCCCCTACGGACCCGGTCCGTCCACCATCTCCCAGGATATCTAGTCAGGCTGATCACATTATACCATTATCCATTTACATAATTGTTCGTTCTCTTTTTCCTCAATCAGCGTCATTAATCCACATACAAGCAAGCAAAACGATAATTTATGCTAAGCAGACAACATACAGCATCAATATTCCGATCATTTAATCCATAATCAATAAAACAGTAAAACATGCACACGAAACTATAAAATGAAAACATCGAACCTCATGCTACGTTTAAAACTGTAAAACAGGCCAAATAACAATTAACCGACAAACACACTAGACTCGGGCTCCATTAGCGACCCTAAGCAATTTCACACATTCGTTGATTCATGAAATATCGTTTTATCATTTATTGAACTTTAAAACCGTGATAGGAAATAAGGTGAGGGGTCCTTACTCGTTTCGAGGTCCGAACACGGCTTCATAGTGCGCTTGCAGGCTGTCCCTAATTTTCCCTGAATTTTCCTCGGGGAACTGAAACGCACTACTGGTACCTGCACGTGTTCCAAAAAAATCCCAAATTAGGCCCAGGGCCCCTTTCGGCCCAAATCGCAACTCCGGCACTGCGGCTCCGCCGTGCTCCGGCGACGTGGCCCTTTTTGGAACAACGTGGTTTTGCCACGTGGCAGGTTCCGGTTGGCCGGGACTGCTGACCGGGCCTGCTGACGTGGCTGCCGACGTGGTTTTTTTTTTTTTTTTTTTTTTTTTCCTCTCGGTCCGGGCGCTACAGAGAAGAAGAAGAAATAGAAGGAAGAAAAATTATAGGAAAGAACTTCAAGGTTTCGATAAGAAATTTTGTGACATCCCAAATGCAAATTAAGATATAAGGGTGCCAGATATAGAAACAGATTATGAGTGCATAATATATATATGTATGCAACAAAATAAATAATTACAATCTCTTATAAAAAATAATAGAGTTGCATACAATACTAAGGTAGAAACAAAATTAGTTACAAGCCTCAACAAAAGATGGACTCATCAGAGTGCGAGACAATTATTTACTCATAAAAGTTCATGGATCCACGGGATCCTTAAAGGCTTCAATGGGAAAGTCAGCGAGCGGTTCCTCACTATCTTCCTTATTTGGAGGGGGCATGGAAAGGGGTGAGTTCCATGTACTCAGTAAGGAATGTAGTATTTAAATAACATCATAAGATTTTAAAGGTAATTATCAGTACCATCATTACTTACCATAAACAGTCAGATTAGGGTTATTTGTTAGTTATGAAATTAGTTTGATTTAATAAAAAAAATGTCAAGTAAAAATCATATCATGTCAATTAGATCAATCATGCTGAAGATAAAGAAAATCAAACAAATCATGATATGCACTATTTTTCATTTTATTCTTCACTCGAAGTCATTCTGACTTCCATCTATTGAGGGTGATACGAATTCCTGACTACTCATGTGGAATGACCAATTCATTTCATATTATATTAGCAATTTGTGGTGACAAACCAATAAGGCTTGCCAAACCATGACACGATCTATGACCACGCCGTGCCAACCATAATGGTCCTACATGTTAAATATGGTCATGGCCGTACTTCGCCAAAGGTGACCTCTATAATGATATCCAGTTACCAATCTCATCAGAGGGTACCCCGTCATCTATAGGGAGTAGTTCTCTTACGTCTTTTCAGACTAGACGGGGGAGAAACATAAATCTCTCAAAGATAAAAAGCCTAACGAAAAACTTTATGAATCATGCATGCCAATACCAATACGTATTTCTCATGTTTATACATCATTTCATTCTTAATCACTTTACCACCGTATAATATATCACATATCAATATTTATCTCAAGCATTTAATCATTTAAATAAGAAAGAAATCGATTTACATATGTTTATAAAATATGCAATCAATGTAAATTATTTCATTTAAGCATATAATTAAATCATGCAACCATTTAGTTTAAATTTTGTTAATTTTAACCAAGGAATATTCCTTAGGATGTTTAAAAGTAAATACTAAATTTCTTACCAAAGTCTTGGTGTTTCAAAAGCCTTTTCTTCTCTCCTTCTCTCTCTTTAAAACTCTTTGGTGGACGGAAGAATAAAATGAAAGTGATGAAAAAATGGTGAAGTGAGGATCCCTATTTATAGAAAATTAGAACCGTTAGATTTGCGTCAAATGGCAAAATTTGGTGGAGAGAAAGAAGGTCAATGTGAAAAAATGAGATATGGCGACTGATAGATGTGACCAACAGATGGACGATGCGATGTGACGGTGGCATGAAAATCAGAGGCATACCACCCAAATGACAGAGACATGTCGCCCAAGTGACAGCGGCACGCCACCTAAGCTAGCAGCAGCTCGACACTTAACCAGTGGCGCATGCCACCCAAGCCTTGGGCGGCGTGTATAGCTCAAAGCAGTGCATGCTGTCCCAGCTTACTGCATGCACAGTCCTACTGCGTGCTGGACACTGCGCGCAGGCCTACTCCGCGTCGGCCTACTGCGTGCAACCCTATTGCATGCAGGCCTACCGTGCATACAACGTGGGAAGCTGTGCTCCTGTCTGCGTGCACAGACCACACCTCGTGCACCACGCGAATGGGAGTAGTCGGGTATCTGTATTGTCCTTAGTAGATAAAAGTCAAAATGACTTTGCTCGAAGAATAAAATAAGACAAAAGCACGACATGATTTGTTTGATTTTCTCTATTTAATTTCAGCATGATTGATATGATTGACGTTATATAATTGATAGGATTTGATATGATTATGATATGATTTGACATGATTAATTTGATATTTTCTTTAAATAAAATAAAATAATTTTATAATTATTGAAATGGACCTCTGACACGATTTCTAATGGTGAGTAAATAAGCTACCCTTTTTCAAGTTTAATTCCTTTTAAAATTTTAGTGAGGTTATTTAAATACTGTTTTTCTTATTGAGTATGTGAGACTCACCCCTTTCCATTCCCCCCTCAGATGCGGAGTATAATGAGAAAACGATCATTGACCTACTTATTGAAGCTTTTGAGGATCCCATTGATCCATGAACCGTTACAAGTGCATGTTTTGTTCCCCACTCTGAAGAGTTCATCTTTATTCCACTGCATATAATTATCTTAAATGCACACCAATCTGTTTCTATATCTGGTACCCTTATGCTTTAATTAGTATTTGGGATGTCACAAATAGTATCAGAGCAGTTATGTGGAATAATCCCTTACAATTGAGACTATAGTTTAGAAAACCACTCTAGGTACTTAGAATATTTCCTTTCTTGAAAACTAGACAACCAACTCGTGTCTTCCTTTTCTTTTGTAGGAAAGATGCAAGGAAGACCTTTTGTAGAAAGAGAAGGAATTTTAGACCTCCACCAAAAAAGTATGACAGTTGCCCAGTATGTAGCCTGATTTGTCCAAATGTTTAGGTTTACCCCTTTAATGGTCACCCTTGAGAGCCGTAAGGCTAAAAAATTCCTGAAGGGCTTTCATGCCGATATTTACGACTAGGTTGCAATGTTGAGACCCAACTCTTACGCTGAGGTGCTAGAACATACCCAGTTGGCTAAAGATCTTATTTCGGCCCTACAAAAATACATTGCCTAAGTTCGTACGCAATAACAACAACACCAACACCAACTCCAACAATCAAGAAGAAGATTGATTGACCTAGTTAGTAGCCACCCTGATAAAAGACCACTAGTTGCCCCTCCTCCTGCTTTTCCTCCACCTACTGGGCACCCTGCCCAACCAACCCAACTATGTCAGCATTGTGAACGCTTTCATGGTGATGAGCGCTATCGGCATTTGAACAATGCCTACTACAAGTGCGGAAGCACTCAATACTTTGTTAAAGACTGTCCACAGTAGCCAAAGGACATGGCCAAACCAGTAACCCAGGGTCGTGTTGACCCCCTCACCACTCCTGTGTCATTCAAGGTATGCTTTTTATCCATGATACTACTGCTTGAGATCTGATTGATACATGTGTTACCCACTCTTTTATTTCTTGTTCTTTTTCTTATAAATTAGATGTTAAGTCTAAACCATTAAATGAGGTATTAGCAATAGAAACCCCCTCTAGAGCTCTTTTAGAAGCTCACTGTATGTATAAAAATTATAAAATAAAAGTCTCAGGAGTAGAATTATTAGTAGATCTTATATTCTTAGATTTCTTAGGATTTGATGTCATCTTAGGAATGGATTGGTTAGAAAAATATAGAGGAATTATTAACTGCGAAAGTAAAATTATAACTCTTCGTTCACCAAAATGAAATAAAATTTTATGAGTTTTTTTTGCTATTCTCTAACCTGTAAATAAACAAGACTATGGATGTTGACCCTGTTGTATATGCAATTCCTACTATTTATAACTTTTTAAATGTCTTTCCAGAAGAATTACCTGGTCTTCGTCCCCCACGGGAGATAGAATTCTCCATCGATCTACTTCCAAGAATGCAACTGATTTAAAAACTTGCTTATCGCATGAGCCAAACCGAACTCGCTGAACTTAAGAACCAGCTCTTTAAGCTTCTTGGGCAAATATTCATTTGCCCCACCCATTTTCCTTGGGGTGCCCCAGTGTTATTTGTAAAGAAGAAAGACAGTTTCCTCCGACTATGTATTGACTACAGAGAACTCAATCTAGTGATGGTAAAAGGTAAGTATCCTTTACCCCATATTGATGATCTCTTCAATCAGTTGTAAGGTTCCATAATTTTCTTGAAGATTGATATGAGATTGGGGTATTAGTAGTTGAGAGTGAAGGAAGAAAACATCTTTAAGATGGCCTTTCGATGTCAATACGGTTAGTACAAGTTCAAAGTTATGCCTTTTGAACTAGTTAATGCCTCAACTGCTTTCATGGATCTTATGAACATAATTTTCTGGCATGCACTAGATCAATACATTGTTGTGTTCATTGATGACATCCTGGTGTATTTAAAGAGCTGCAAAGAATATATAGACCACTTGTCTTGAGTATTGGAGACCCTATACCAGAATCACTTGTATGCAAAGTTCAGCAAATACTCTTTTTCGTTAGATCGAGCCTCTTTTCTTGGTCATGTAATTTTTGGTGAAGTAGCTTATGTTCATCCATCCAAAGTTAAAATTGTGATTAATTAGAGTTGGTCAACAAATGTCGCTGAGGTACGTAGTTTTCTTGGTTTAGCTAGTTACTATCAGTGGTTCATTAGTGGCTTTTCTAAGATTGTACCTCCATTTAACCCACTTTACCAGGAAGGGTATAGCTTTTATTTGGGATTATGAATGTGAAAAAAGTTTTACCAAATTGAGGTATCACCTCACCTCTCCTCTAATGTTAATCCTCCCCGATAATATTGGACTATTTAAGGTTTACTGTGATGTATCTTATGTAGATTTAAGATGTGTCTTGATGCAACACAGTCGGGTAGTCGCTTATGGATATAGACAATTGAAAACCCATGAGTGTAACTACCCCACGGACAACTTAGAGTTGGCTGCCATAGTCTTTGCCCTTAAAATATGGCACCACTATTTGTATGGCCAAACACTTAAAATTTATACTGACTATAAAAGCTTGACCTACATATTTTCAAAGAGAGAACTGAATATGAGGCAGAGATACTGGATGGACCTCCTGAAGGATTATGATTGTAAGATCCTCTACCACCTCGGTAAAGGTAATGTGGTTGCTAATGCTCTGAGTTGGAAGGAGTCCACTTTGTTGGCCCAGATGATGGCCTACAGTTGGAAGCTAGTTGATGCAATGTAGACACTTTGCCTTAATCATTATTCAATGGTGCCTACCTCGCCCAGATTCGGATCTTACCTGATCTTTTCATGAAGATTTGAGAAGCTCAATCCATCGACCCTAAGATAACTAAAAATTTAAGTAAGTTTACTTTTGATGAATTTCTTGATTTCAGCCTCATTGATGATGGTATTTGGGTCCCTACCACCGTTAGGACAGGTGTTCTTAAAGCTGCCCATGCCACTAAGTTGTCTATTTACCCTAGAAGTACCAAGATGTACTGGGACTTGAGACCTTAATACTAGTGGTTTAGAATGAAGAAATATATTATTGATTATGTCTCTCGATGCCTTACCTATCAAAGAATTAAGGCCGAACATCAGAGACCCAACGGTTTGTTACAAGGCCTCCCTATTCCAAAATGAAAGTGGGAGCACGTGACCATGGACTTTGTCACCAATATGCCCAGAACCTTTTTAAGCCGCAATGCAATATGGGTCATTATTGACAGGTTGACCAAGACCACCCATTTTTTACCTATCAGAACAACTGACTCCACCAGCAAGTTAGCTCGTCTCTATGTCGATGAGATTGTTCAACTCCACCAATAGTTTTCCTAGATTCACCTCCCACTTCTGGGATAGTTTTCAGGAAGCCCTTGGTCCAAGATTGTACTTTAATACTGCCTATCACCCTCAGACTGACGGTCAGTCTAAACATACCATCTAGATACTCGAGGATATATTGTGCGCTTATTTCTCGATTTTTGTGACAACTGGTATAATATCTTTCCTTATGTGCATTTATTTATAATAATAATTATCATTCTAGTATAGGCATGGCTTCATATGAAGCCTTGTATGGTAGGCCCTGTTGTTCCCTTACTTGCTGGAACGAAGTCAGGAACCAGTGTCACTTGGGACCAGACTACATTTAGGAGATCATTGAGAAAGTCAACATTATTCGGAAGAACCTAGCAATTGCTCGAACTAGCCAAAAGAGCTATATTAACAAGCGTAAAAGACCCTTGGAGTTTATTATTGGTGACCATGTTTTTCTCAAGATCTTCCTTAACAAGGGTAAAATGCAATTGGGTAAGAAGGTTAAGTTGAGCCCCCGATATATGGGACCTTTTCTGATTGTGGAATGTATCAGACCTGTGGCATACCAGTTCGCTCTACCTCTAGAGTTTGTCAGTCTGCATGATGTTTTTCATGTCTCCATGCTTAAAAGGTACCACCCTAACCCTTCTCTTCCTCACCAAGAGATGTAGATTTAAGCAAACATGACTTACGAGGATCTCCCCACAAAAATCCTTAGCTGGACTGATAAATTTCTGTGCTACAAAATGATCCTGATGGTGAAGGTGTAGTGAACACACCACATTCTAAAAGAGGTGACATGGGAACTAGAGAGTGAAATGCGAGAAAATTTTTCTTATTTATTTATGACAAATTTGGAGGACTAAAGGTTTTAAAGGTGGAAGAATGTAACACCCCAAAAACTTTTGCGCTTAATTATTGTGCAAAACCTCTAATTATTCAGGCTATAAGGCCATTAACTCTTTAAATTTTATTTTTCTTATTTTCAATTTTAAATGAAAACAAATTTAATATGTTAATTATATATTTCATGGACAAATTTAATTTCTTCCGCATTTATTTTGCCTAAATATGTATTTGTTTTTACCATTCTTAATTTTAAAATTTTCAAGAAAAATGGAGAAGAAAAATGATGAAAAAATCTAGCAAAAAAGGCCGTGGGAGAGCCTTCTTCGTTTGCGCGGGCCATGTGGGTTGAAAAATTTTCAAGCACACGCGTGCGCATGCATGCATACATGCCATTCGCGTAGGGCTCGAGGTGCAAGTCTGTACACGTCACATTGTAGGCAAACGGTGCGTGGCTCCACATGCATAGTCCCTCAGCCATTGTGCGATATAGGCTTAGTCGGTGTGCATCGTCCCTTGGGGGGCATGCACCACTAGTTGGGCGGTGTGTCATCGTTGTTTAGGCGGCGTGCTTCTAGTTTTCGCACTAGTGTCGTGTTGTCATCGTCGTGTCGGCCATCCATTAGTTCCATCCATTCACATCAAGTCACTTTTTCCCCTCCCTCTCTCATTAGAAGATTTTGTCGCTTGGCGCAAATCCAATGGTCCCCATTTTCTATAAATGGGGACCCTTTTTCACTATTTCTTCACCGCTCCAACTTTATTCTTCCATCCACCAAAGAAACTTTAAAGAGATAGAGAGATTGAGCTAGAGAGAGAAGAGGAAGAAATAGAAGGAAGTAAAAATATAGGAAGAACTTCAAGATTTCAGTAAGGAATTTAGCATTTATCTTTACATACTAAGGAATATTTCTCGATTAATCTAATGGAATATTAATTGGTTGGTTATATGCTCAATTTTGTTATGATTTAACGCAAATGTTATGTGCTAATACATGATAATAAACTGATTGTTCGCATGTTTAACTTTAATGACTATTATGCATATGATAAATGTTAAAGAATGTTTATATTGTATGATGACAAGATAAAGTGATGAAGCATGATGTTATATTATATACATGAGAAATATTTATCAATATTCGCATGCATGATATAAATAACATAATTCATTAGGCTTTTTATCTCTGAGGGGTTTCTATTTCTTCCCCATTTGATCTGAAAAGATATGAGAGGCCGCTCTCTATGGATGACGGCGTACCGTATGACGAGAGTGGTAATGTGATATGATTGTAGGGGTCACCTTTGGCAAAATACGGTCGTGACTATAGTTACATATAGGACCACTGTGATTGGCACAACCGTGGTCATAGATTGTGTTATTGTTTGGCATGTCGTAAATATGAAATAAAATGGTCATTCCACATAGGTAGTCGGGAATCTGTATTGCCCTCAGTAGATGAAAGAAGAAATGGCTTTGCTTGAAGAATAAAATAAGATAAAAATACGACATGATTTGTTTGATTTTCTCTGTTTAATTTCAGCACAATTGATATGATTGACATGATATGATTGATAGGATTTGATATGCTTACGACATGATTTAACATGATTTATTTGATTTTTTCTTTAAATAAAGTGAACTGTTTTCATAATTATTGAAATGGATCTCTAATACGATTCCTAATGGTGACTAAATAAGGTACCCTTTTCAAGTTTAATTGTTTTTAAAATCTTAGAGATGTTATTTACATTCTATTATCCTTACTGAGTATGTAGAACTCTTTCCGTGTTCCCCTAAGATGAAGACGATAGTGAGGAACCGATCATTGACGTAAATTGAAGCTTTTGAGGATCCTGTTGATCCTTGAACCATTGCGAGTGCATGTTTTATTTCACACTTTGATGAGTCCATCTTTTGTAGAGCCTTGTATTTAATTTTGTTTTGCCTCAATATTATAAGATTTGGAACTCTATTATAATTTTATAGGGGAATGTAATATTTTTATTCTACTGCAAATAATTATTTTAAATGTACTTGTATATGTTTCTATATCTGGCATCCTTATGCTTTAATTAGTATTTGTCATAAATGGTATCATAGCAGTTACGCAAAATAATCCCTTACAATTGAGACTATAATTTACAAAACTATGCTAGGTACTTTGGATATTTCCTTTCTTGAAAACTAGACCACTAACTTGTATCTTCCTTTCCTTTTGTAGGAATGACGTGAGGAAGAGCTTCTGTAAAAAGAACCGAGAAACTTGAGGCCCAGGATCCACTGACCAGGGCTCAATTTATCGAGCTTTTTTGAGCGATTGAGGGTTTAACCACAACTGTAGGTCAAAACCAAACGAACCATTGCCAACACCTTCCTGCCCCCAACTATTGCCCAGCTGAAAGATCCATTTCCCATAACATAGGAGAGTTTAGGAGACTAAATGTGACATCCCAAATGCTGATTAAGGCATAAGGGTGCCAGATATAGAAATAGATTATGAGTGCATTATAAAAATTGTATGCACCAGAGCAAATTATTATAAATTCCTTACCAAAATATATATGAGTTCCAATTACATATATATATATATAACTGAGGCGAGAAGTTGCAATAAAATATAAAATTTCAAAATATAAAAAGGGCCACTTCTTTCACTATGCGAATGGACTCATCAGAGTGCGGAACAAGTCATGCACTCGAGGTTTGTGGATCCAAAGGATCCTAACAGACTTCAAGAGTTAGTTTAGCGATCGGTTCCTCACAATCTTCCTCATCTGAGGGGAGACATGGAAAGGGGTGAGTTTCATATACTCAGTAAGAAAATAGTATTTAAATAATATCATAAGATTGTAAAAGTGAATAATTATATTATCAGCACTTACCATCGGGTCATGTTAGGGTCCTTTCTTACTTTATGAAAATAATTTTATTTATTAAAAAAAATATTAAATTTGTCATATCATAGACATAGCAATCAAAATCAAATAAATCATACAATGATCGGATTTTCATGTCATGCTTTACGAAGTTGTTCTGACTTCCATCTACTGAGAGTAGATTCAGATTTCTGACTACCCATATGGAATGATCAGATCATATATATAATTGTAATGTACTCATGGCACATTTCTAGCTTGCCAAACTACGGTACAATTTATGACCACGGTCGTACCGACTATAGTGGTTCTATCAGATATTTTATAGCCATGACAGTACTTAGCCAAAGGTGACCCCTAGCAGATATTCGCATCACCGCTCTCATCAAAGGGCATGCCATCATCCACAGGGAGTGGTCCTCTCACGTCTTTCCAAACAGATGGTAGAGGGAAAAACAAAAACTCCTCAGAGATAAAAAGCCTAACGAGACACTTGATGCATTATGCACATTAATATAGATACATTTATTTTTCATACCATTTTAGGCTCATTCCCCTTGTCATATTTCAAAAAATTAACACCAAAATCATGTTATTTAAACCACATACAAATCATCAAGTGCCTATAAAATCTCATAACATGCTTAATCAAGAATAATTCACTTCATTGGAACATTAACCATAAATCATGCAAATAATAAATCTCAAACTTCATAATTTTGATTTTTAAAAATGTTCCTTAAGATGTTTAGGGAAATACTAAATTCCTTACCGAAACCTTAAAGTTTTCCTATACTTTTCTTCTTCTTCTTCTTTTATTCTCTCTCTAGATCACTCCCTCTCTCTCTAAACTCTTGAAAGATGGAAGAATGAAATGAAAGTGATGAGAAAAATGAAAGAAAGGGGTCTCTATTTATAAAAAAATGGGGACCATTGGGTTTGTGCTAAGTGGCAAAATTTGGTGTAGAGAGAGAAAGTTGAGTGAAAAAAGAGTGATATGACGTGACGCGATTGTGGGGCCAGAAACGGAGGAAGAATTCTCCAACTAACGGTGGCTCTCAACCCAAGGCAACAACGATACACTGCCTAAGGTGGTGCAATGTGCCCAAGGGGCAACAGTACACTACCCGAGGCTACAGTCTACCTCCCCAAGCCGGTCGCGTGCTGCAGGCCTAGCCTACAGGCCAATTGCACAAACGACTTAGGGCACATGGCGCTTGGCCCTATCTGCTCATGATGTGACATGCGCGAACTGGTCTATCTGTGCACGATGGGATGCGTGTGCAGACCGGCCTCACATCTCGCACAGACAGGACGTGCACACAATGCGCACATCCTATCCTAGCTGTGCGTGCACGCACGTGCACAACGTGCGATGCTCGTGCGGGCAGGCCTTTTCCATTGGATTCTGCCCTTTTTTTTCATCTTTTCTCCTAAAAATTATTTTAATAAAAATATAACAATAAAAAAAATAATAATAATAGATAAAAATAAAATTAAAATCACAAATTAAAATCACGAAAAATGATATAAAACTATGAGATAAAATTAAATAAGTTCAAGTGGCCTTAAGGCCTAAATAAATAGGGGTTTTCATATACAAATTTAGTGCGATGGTGAGCAGGTTGTTACATCCCCCTGACCTTAAAAAATTGGGTACCCCCAATTTATTTTAAATAGGTCTGGAAACTTCTCTCTCATCTCACTTTCTAACTCCCACGTCGCCTCCTTTGGAATATGGTGCTACCGCTTACCCTTCACCATAGGGATCCTCTTATTGCATAAGACTTTGTCGATCCAATCAAGAATTTCTACAGAGAGTTCCTCGTAAATTATATCGGCTTGTACCTGCGTCTCATCGTGAGAAATGATATGAGAAGGGTCAGGGTGGTACCTTTTGAGCATGGAGACGTGAAAAACATTATATACACCCGTAACTCTTGAGACAGAGTAAGGCAGTACGCAACGGGTCCAATACACTCCCTGATCCAAAAAGGTCCCACATAACAGGGGGCTCAACTTCCCTTTTTTTCTAAATCACATTTTTCCCTTGTAGGGGAAAATCTTGAGGAAGACTTGGTCTCCAACAGTAAATCTGAAGGTCATCTACAATTATCAGTGTAACTCTTTTGGTGACTCTGGGCAGTAGTCAAGTTTCTACGGATGATCGCAACCTTCTCAATAGTCTCCTGGATGAAGTCTGGTCTTAAACGATATTGATTTTTAACTTTACTCTAGCAAATGGGAGAACGGTAGGGTCTATCATACAGGGCTTCATACGAAGCCATACTAATGCTGGAATGATAACTGTTATTATAAGAAAATTCACACGAAAAAAGATACTCATACCAGTTATCGCCAAAGTCGAGAACATAAGCACACAACATGTCTTTCAATGTCTGGATAGTGCATTTAGATTGACTATTAGTTTAGGGATGATAAATAGTGTTGAAGTACAATCCAAATCCAAGCACTTCATAGAAGCTATCTCAAAATTGGGAGGTGAATTGAGGATCTAGATCTAATAAAATAGATGAGGAAAAACCATGGAGTCGAACAATTTCATTGACATACAGACATGCTAATCTACTGGTGGGTCAGTGGTCTTGATGGGTAAGAAATGGATAGTCTTGGCTAGTATGTCAATGATGACCCAAATAGCATTACAACTAGAACATGTCCTGAGTAGAGCAGTGACAAAATCTATGGTTACATGCTCCCACTTCCATTCTTGAATTGGGAGGCCCCCTGTAACAAACTGTTGGTTTTGTTGTTCTGCCTTAACTCATTGGCAAGTAAAGTATTAGTAGACGTAGTCAACAATGTCCTTCTTCATTCTCGGCCACCAGTATTGGTGCTTTAGGTCCTGATACATTTTGGTACTTTCGGGGTGGATCCAGTTTGGAGGTATGAGTAGCCTTAAGAACATCCATCCTGATAGCAATAGGGACCCAAATTCAATCCTGAAATCTACAAAACCCATCATTTGAGAGCCTGAAATTAGGAAACTCGTAAGAAGAGAACTTACTCAAATTTTTGGTGATTTCTTGGTCTGTGGATTAAGCTTCCCAAATCTTCATGAAAAGATCAGGCAAAGCTCAGATCTGAACGAGATAGGCACCATGGCCATAGTAGTTGAGGTAGAGTGCTTGCATAGCATCAATTAACTTCTAACTGGTGGCCATGGTTTGGGTTGACATAGCGGACTCCTTCCAGCTCAACGCATCAATGACTACATTCCCTTTGCCAGGATAGTAGATGAACTTGCAATCATAGTCCTTCAGGACGTCCATCCAACGTCTCAGTCTTATGTTCAACTCCCTTTGTGAGAAGATGTACTTTAAATTTTTTTTATCAGTATAAATTTCAAAAGTCTGACCAAACAGATAATGACGCCATATTTTCAAGATAAAGATAATGGCTGCCAACTCCAAGTCGTGAGTAAGGTAGTTCCGCTCATGAGGTTTTAACTATCTGGATCCATAAGTGACCACTCTACAATGCTGCATCAAAATGCACCCCAAACCAATATGAGATACATCGCAGTAGACCTGAAATCTTCCAATGTTGTTGGGGAGGATCAATACCAGAGTAGAGGTAAGACAATGCTTTAATTCTATAAAGCTTTCACCACATTTGCAATTAAATAAAAGGTACGTTCTCTGAGTGAGATGAGTCAACAGAGCAGTAATCTTAGAAAATCTATCGATGAATCATTGGTAGTAACCTGCTAAGCTAAAGAAATTACGTACCTCAGTTACATTGGTGGATGGGTTCTAGTTGATCACCATTTCAACCTTGGTTGGATCCATAAAAACTCCTTCACTTGAAATCATGTGACTAAGAAAAGAGACTCGATCCAACTAGATGAACATTCGCTAAGTTTAGTAAATAGTTGGTTCCGACGAAGTTTCGTCAGCACTTCAGATAGACTACATTTTGCTCCTGCTCTTGAGTACACTAGATGTCATTATGATACATGACGTACTGATCTAGTGCATGCCAAAAACACTAT
>NW_019014692.1:2348507-2361744 GCF_000150535.2 Carica papaya | reverse complement strand
GTTTACTCAGCCGCTCATGATGGGCTCAATACATAAAATATTGTTTCATTATTTACCGAAAGAAAGATATGGAAAACCGAAGCTTATGTGTCTCAGCGGTATGCGTCTTCTCTATTTTTTTTTCTATTTAAAGGTTGAGAGGATCAAGGCATCTCTTTGTGAATATAGGGTTTTCATAGTGATTTTGGCTTTCTTCTTACTTTTTAAAATGATCTCTTCCTTGATTCTTGATTTCCCATCTCCCATATACAATGGGATCTTTCTTTTAAATTTGAAAGTGAGAGGAGTTTCAAATATGTTGTTGCTTGAGTCTAAGCCTTGGCTGAGGCTTATCTTTTCCTGTGATTGCTAGGCTTTAGCTTTGCCCAAGGGTTATCTGCACATTTGATCGGTGCAAGAATGCAAGCCTTGCCCAAGGCTTGTGAATTGAGATCTATTGCTCTTACTAAGGTATACGCCTTGCCCAAGGCTTATACAAGAACTGATGAAAGCTTCTGCACAAAATCTGCTTCTGTTGGGCTACTTTTCTAGATTTGAGTTTTACTCTTTTACCTGCACAAAAATAGACAACACCTATTTATAATAAGTGATAAGCATAACAATTATGCATTCAAAATAAGTAACAAAAATTTTGTTTATATGCATTATCACTAGGCTCATATGTATCTAGCAGGCTGTTGCAAAATTTTGCATATACAGTGATGGATCAAAATTATTGTAGAAGTCAAAGTATGGGTACTCATTTTCCCTTTCAGAGAAACCTAAAACATTATTGAACTAAGCAATTGAAAGGTTAAAACATTTTCCTTTTAAATAGAAGGAAATTAGATTTAGTGTTTTAAGATTGAAATTAACAGGTTTATGAAATTGGAAGGTTGCATAAAATTCCCTAACTAATTCCACATATACAAGCACGTCAACTTTAAAATAGAGCACCCACCCGATGGCATATATCACGGCCATGACACCAATGCTAATTTTTAGGGGTTCTAGAATAGGGTGGTGAACACAGTTACCAGACACAATGGGAAGTTTATGGATTTCAGCATACCTTTCCTTTTGAAATCATCCTAGAAGGTGAGGTGATTGTGTAGTTCAAAGTTAGAAGGTGGGTGAACATGTTTCCCTTTTTTTACCTGCACCCACTTCCAAGTTCTCTCAACTTCTACATCTTCACCAGTGTGCTCTTCCAGTCTAGGTCGTTGTGGGTCGGGTTGTGCAGTTGCCTAGCTTAGACTAGCTTCCTGAGTGATGTGTCATCTGGTTGGGGAGTCAGGGACATTGACTACAAAGGTATGGCATTTTTGATTGGTCACCGCATAGTGGTTTGCATCATGGGATGAAGTATGTTCCCTTTGTGGGACCTGTGGTTCAAGTGCTGTAAAAGGCCATTGTTTTTACAATATTGTCGCATCAGTAAGTCACCGTGTGGGTCTGAGTCTGCTGAGCTTATTGGGAAATTTTTTTCTCCTCATTGTGTTTGGTGTTTACGGGTTTGAAAGTAGGGTTTGTTCTGATTTAGATGAAGAGATGAGGCTTGAAGTTTAGAATTAGGAGTGAGAAGTTTAGGTTAGGGTAAGGCACTGAGTGGGTGGCTATGAAAGGGACTAGGGGTGGGTAGTGATTCAAATGAGAGGGGTTAGGATAAAGAAAAAGATTAAACTAAAATGGGCACCAAGTATCATGAGTGTAGGCCAAGGCTTATGTGGATATTTTAAGAGAGGGGTTTTTTTCATGGTCTTGGTATAAGCCTTGCACAAGGCTTATGCAATCAATTAAAATCACACCCCAGATATAGCACTACATAAACCTTGGGCAAGGTTTATGTGAATATTCCCAAACTTGACCCCATATGTCATCGTGACGTAAGCCATGGGCAAGGCTTATGCCAATATTTTGACGTAGGATGCGACTAAGCCTTGGACAAGGCATATGCTAACCCTTGGGCAAGGCATGAATGGTTGGTGTAACCCATGGGCAAGGCTTATGCGTCATCTTAGTCTAAAAGCATAGTGGCTCTATGTGCAATCTTTCCTCTAATGATCTGCAAGTGAAGAAAAATAAATTCCAGTTATAACAATTAGAATCAAATCATTAACAATAAAGATAATTCAAAACATTTTAAGGAAAAAAAAAAAAAACCTATCCCATTAAGCGCCCTTGTTTACTATCCTAGGCTAAACATTGCCTCTTTCTGTTAGTTATTGTCTTTAGGGATGTCGAGGGTAAGTTCCTTAACATTTTGTGCAATGAATCCTTCATAAAAGCGCTTAAGCCAATGTCCATTTACTTTGAAAATTTTGTGTGTGTCTAGACTCTTAATCCTGACTGCACTGTGAGGGAATGTGTTGGTGACCTAACCACCTTGAGCATAACTTTCTAAGAAACAACTTTAGGTGAGAGTCATAAAGCAATACTTTTTGCCCTATAGAGAACTATTTTTTTGGAGATCATCTTATCATGGAAAGACTTTGTTTTTTCCTTTTAGATTCTTGAGTTCTCGTAAGCATCATTTTTTATCTCCTCCAATTCATGTAGTTGTAGCTTCTTCTAGCTCTATGTTGCAACTCTTACTCACCCAATAGGCTCTGTGTTCCAGTTTAATTAAAAGATGGCAAGCCTTGCCAAAGACCAGATGATAGGGTGACATCCCGACGGGGGTCTTGAAGGTTGTCTTATAGACCCATAAAGCATCAGTAGCCGCAAGCTCTAAACCTTTATGTTTGGGATTGACTGCTTTCTCTAGTATGGACTTCACAACCCTATTGGAAACTTCTGCTTGCCCACTGATCTGCGGATGGCAAGCAATGGAGGTGCAGTGGGTGACATCATATATAATACCTCGAATTTTTATGCTTTGGTGTATGGTCAAAACTCTATTATTTAGGCCTAAGATGGCCATTTTAAATTTCTATCGGTATTTTGTATTTTTAATTTTATTTTTGTTTTACTAAATTTAGTATTTTGGTTTATTTAAATTATTATACTTTATTTTAATAATTTTCAAGAAAAGACAAAAAACAGAGGAAAGAACGAAAAACCAAAAAGGGGAGAAGATTCCCCAAAATCTACAGACGTGGCATCCTGCAGTCACGTCATACCAGCGTATGTTCCTCCATGCTGTGTGGGTCCCACGCCAACTACTTGTTTACTTGCTCCCAACCACCCATCACCTGTCCCGTCTGGATGCGTGCCATGTGTTGCCCATCTATGGCCCCTCCATGGCTATTTAAAAATCTTTCTTCCTTTATTTTTCCCTCATTTTTCCATTTTAGAAATTTTAGAGAGAGAGAAAGGATTTAGTGAGAGAAAGAAGCAAGAAGAAAAAAAATAAAGTAGAAGATTGAGGAGTTGTCCAAGGAATACGAGAAGTCCTTCCTTTCCCTTCCTAAAGACTAATTTGACTTCGATTTTGGTATAGGAATCTTTGGTATTTTCTCTTACATTTCTAGATGCACTTTCTAGTTAAACTAAATTGCAATGTTGATGATTTGTGAATGGATTTCTATGTTTTTTTGGTGACTAATTATTTGGATATGAATGTGTGATATGATGAATGATGGTTGTACCATATGATGAAATGAGTATAATGCATGAATTTCTACAAAGATTGATGTTTGTTTAAATAGATAAGTGACATGATATTATTGAGCATGATGATTTCATACATCATTTGGGTAATAGATTATTGTTTATTATGGAGATATGGAGCATGATGTATGAAAAACAAGATGATTGGTAATTTCATGCAAGTTTGGCCCTTCGCTTTACCTTGATAATGGTGAAAAGGATTATTCTAGTGGACCTTGAACCAAGAGGATGACCTGAAGGTCAAGACTAGGTAAACATGGGCCTTCAGGCTGGATATGTAAAATTGGCCTTCGGATTAGATATGTGAAATGGGTCTTCGGGCTAGATATATGAAATGGGCCTTCGAGCTAGATATGTTGTTGAATCCCCATTACATCTAGAATATGGAAATGGTTGTGTTGAACATAAAATATACAAAGAAAAGAATAAGAAATTTGCTATGAACATGGAATAAGCAAGTGAAAAGAATGGAAAAAATCATTCGGCTGCTATATCTAAGAGGTTTTTGTTTCTCCCTCCTCTAAATAAATGTTGTGGAATCGCTCTTTGTGATGATCAACATTCTATCTGACGAGAGTGGATACGCGTTAGGAATATGTAGGACAATAATGGCAATGTACAATCGTGGTCATTGTTTAAATGGGAAAATAAAATTGGCCCGAAAAGTGGTTGGTGATCCACAGTGGTAGTCAGGGATCCCCACTACCCTCAGTGGATATATGTTGTAACATTTTTGCACGGAGGTCAGTAAAAGACTTAACAAAACATATATATGATTAAGAATACTATATGAGACTCGATGATGTTTTTGTATGATGGTTCTTCTGCTTATTCTAAGATTATTGTGTATGTTGCTTATCTAATATCTATTGAATACTTGACATGCTTGGATATGCCTTATGTGACATAATACGCTTGCTTATGATGTTGATTAAATGTACTCTTTGCTTGGTTATACATCTAGTTCACTAGATTTTCTTAAAGAAAGACAAATGTTTCTAAATATATGAATGTATTCATCCCCCGGCGGCCCTCCAAGGCAAGAGGTTTATATAAAAATATTGCTCAGGTTATTTACTTTTAAAACCTTAGTCGTGTGGTTTAAATACTATTTTTCTTACTGAGTTTACATGGAACTCACCCCTACTCCATGCCACCCAGATGATGTGGAAGTTGATGATTTGATCCCCAAGTTGTCTCTTGAAGTTTGATTAGACCTATTCACAGATCCATAATAATTCTTTAGGACATAATTCGAGTGTAATAGTTTATTCTACACTCTGATGTAATATCTTGTAAGGACTCTACCTTTTCTATTTAATACTTAGGATTGGCATTTTATGGTCTCTGATTAAATATTAAACTTAGAATGCTTATTAGAGATTTTTAAATTTCCATTTCAATGTTAAAGTTATTTGTAGCACTCATAACTACTTGGTAGTTGGCTCTCTTCTACCCATTAGGTATTTAGGATGTTACAAAATAGTATCAAAACCTAATTCTAGGAAGATCCCTTACACCAAGATTTATAGTTTAGACTTTTAGAAAACCTTAAAAAATTCTTAGAATTAGAAATGACCTTTTCTTTGTACTCATCAAGCTTTTTGTCTCCCTTTTAAAGGATTAATGACTCGAGGGAGACCATTTGTAGAACACCCCGAGGCCTAGGATACTCCGACCAAGGCTGAGTTTACTAAGTTATTCTGACTCATCTAGGGTTTGACCACTATTGTAAGTCATAACTGAAACAAGCCACATCCTGCCAATGATTTTCATCATGTAGATAAAACCATTTCACAAATAAATCTCAAAGTTTAGGAGACTAAACACTCCTTCTTTGACTGGCCGATCCTTTGGCCGCAGAAGCTTGAATTCTGCAAATAGAAAAGTTTTTCTCTATTTTTGGACGTAACTAAGGAACAGAAGGTCCCTTTAGCTGCTTCCATGTTTACAAGTGAAGTCGAGCACTGATGGCGACTTAACAAGGATTTCTTGCCCACTTCTACCGCCTGGGATATTTTTATGGATGCATTTCTAGAGGACCTCTTCCTGGTTTATGTACGAGAGAAAAAGGAAGAGAAATTTTAGGACCTACACAAAAAACATATGACAGTTAACTAGTATGTCGCTAGGTTTGTTCAGTTGTCCAAGTTTTCCCTCTAGGCGTGATCATTTATTAGGGGTTCATAGTACTTAACATTCAGGAGATGGAAGCAATTGCTGAGTGTAGCCAATCTTAGCAAGACCATCGATGGACCCCATTACTGAATAATCCTAATAAATCTCGATAATAAGGAATTTTGTACTTAGATACCCTAAAGGAACTCAATCACTCAGTCTTTGACAAGTTGTGAGGGTAATATAGTACCCTTGCAGAAGGACTGTGTAAAGTAAAATAAAGAGTTTTAGAATATGTTACAATCAAACCACTTAAATTTTGAATCTATGAGACTGGAATACTAGTTCTCGGTGAATGAACCTTAGTTTAGGAGTATTTAGAAGAAATGTAATTGTAACACTCCGCTCAGCACTGTGCTTAATTTGTATTTGAAAAATCCTAATTATTCGGGCCTTAAAGCCATATGGAACTCATTTATTTTATTCCACAGTTTATTATCGTAATTCGTAAATTCTGCCAATTTTTATTTTATTTTATTTTATTTAAATTTAATTATTTAACTATCCTTTTTTAAAAATAAACAATTTTCATAAAAAATAGAAAAAAGGGGGGAAAATCCTGTGGGAATGGGCTTCCCATGTGGGAGCCCGCAGGCCAGCTCCTGTGCACAGCTAGGTAGCCCGGCACCTGCAGGCTAGGCCTGCAATACACGTGCCAAGTGAGTGAGGCCACTACCGCATCGGCTAGTGTGTCGCCGCCCACCTCAAGTGGTATGTCGCCGCTGGTGGAGGAGATTTTTCTCCTCCATTTTTCATGCCTTGCATCTTTTTACTCTTTCTCTCTTCACCGAATTTTGCCACTTGGTCCAAATCAAAGGGCTTCTATTTTCTATAAATAGGGGCCTTTCCTCCCATTTTCTCCACACTTCTATACTTCCACCTTTTAAGAGTTAGAGAAAGAGAGAAAAAAAGTGATATAGAGAGAGAAGTTGAGGAAGAAAATAAGAATAGTGTATAAGAAATTACCAAGGTTTCGGTAAGGAATTTAATATTTCTTTAAACATCTTAAGGGGAATTTTTATATAAAAAGAAAAGATTAAATTGATAATTCTATGATTTTGTCTGTTTTGCATGCTTTGTGTTTGTAGCTTAATAAGTTAAATCGTTCTTAATTTCAAGCATGTTATGTGAGTGATAGATAATTGATAATTTACATGTAATTAAAATAATATGAAATTGGTAAAGTTATCTGAAAAAGAAAAAGAAAAAAAGAGAAAGAAAAAGTTGAATGAAATAAGAATGGTCCGAAATATGTATCTGTATTGACATGCATAATGCATCAAGTATCTCATTATACTTTTTATCTCTGAGGGGTATCTGTTTCCCTATCTCTATTTGGGGTATCTATTTTCTCCCTCTCCCATCTGGTATGAAAAGACATAAGAGGATCGCTCCCTATGGATAAAGGCATTCCCTCTTACGAGCGTGGTAACGCGAATATCTGTTAGGGGTCACCTATAGCTAAGTACTATTATAACACTCTGCCCATCAGTATGCTTAAATGATTTCGAAACCTTATTTATTCAGGCCTTTTGCCACATTAAACTTAATTAATTTACTCTATTTAATATTTATCACGATTCATAAATTTGGTTAATTTTTATTTTGCTTTTATTTAAATTTATTTGATTATATTTTCTCTTAAATTTTATTATTTAATTTTTATTTAGCTTATTTAAATTAATTACAAAAAAAATGAGAAAAATTAGAAAAATAGCAAATCAAGACGAAAATCTCACGGGAAAGATCCCACAAGGAGATAGGTTGCTCGCGGGGGTGTTGGGCATTGTGCGCGCACGTATGTGGGCATAATAGCCGCAGGACAAGCGCACAATGCACGTCCCATCCGCGCACACGCACGCACGAGATGTGCGCATGGCACGAGGTTTGACTTGCGCGCATCCAGTCGCGCGCAGGCAAGTTGTCCATGCGTCACCTTGCGCACTGTCCACGTAGTAAGTTATGCGCAGTAGGCCTGCACACAGCGCCCAGTGCGCCGAGGCCCTGCACATGTGGCAGGAGGCTTGTGCGCTAGCAAGCTAGTCTGCAATGCACCACTGCTGCCTCAGGCGGCGCATCACTACCGTCGGTGGAGGAGGCCCTCCTCCCTCATTTTTTGTGCCGAGCATCTTTTTCTTATCTTTTTTCACTGGATTTCACCACTTGGCGTGAATCCGACATTTCCAAAACTTTATAAATTTCCTTTCCCCTTCCCTTCCTCTCCACACTTCCATTCTTCCATTTTTTAAGATTTAAAGAAATAGAGAGAGAGAGATAGTAGCCTAGTGAGAGAAGAAGAGAAAGAAAGGAGAACGATGAAGGAGAAAATATCGAGGTTTTGGTAAGGAATCTAGTATTTCTTTTGACTTCTTAAGAAGTATTTTTAAATAAACTAATTTAATATGATTGTTATTTTGCCTGTTTTGTATGCCTCTGTGTTTACATGAGTCGAATTGTTCTAGTTTCAAGCATGTTATGTGAATTGAAGATATTTTATGAATTTGCATGTAATAAATATAATATGTAATTGGTAAAAGTTAAAAGTATAAAGGAAAAGAAAAAGAGAAAAGTGGAATGAAGCCTGTATGATCTGAAGTGTATCTGTATTGAGATACATATTGCATTAAGTATCTCGTTAGGCTTCTTATCTCCTGAGGTATTTGTTCTCCTTGCCCTTCAAGGTATCTATTTTTCCCTCCCGTATCTAGTTTAAAAAGACGTAAGAGGACCACTCCTAGTGGATGATGGTGTATCCTCTTACGAGAGTGGTATTGCACTATCACTATCTATAGGGGTCACCCATGGCTAAGTAATGTCTTGACTATAGATATCTGTTAGGTGCCGCTATCGCTGGTACGACTGTGATCATAGATCATACCATGGTTTGGCCAGTCAGAAATTAGCCTGAGTAAATTGTCATATCTGTATCTAATCTGGTCATTCCACTTGGGTAGTTAAAAATCTGTATCTTCTCTCAGAGATGGAAGTTGTAACGACTTCATGAAACATGACATGAAAATGTGAGCATTTCATTATTTATTTGATTTTCTCTATTATCTGGCATGATGTATGTTTTATTGTCTGTATTAATGTACCAATTTCAATTTCTTAACAAATAAATAGTTTTTCATAATGTGAGATAGGTAAATGAGGAGGTTAAATGGTAAGCTCTTAAGTCAAAATAATTAAGTTTTTTAATCTTACGATGTTAATTTAATATTATTTTTCTTACTAAGCAAATAGAACTCACTCTTTCCATGTCCCCCCAGATGAGGAAAAAAGTGAAGAATCGCAGGCTGACCTACTCTTGGAAGTCTATGAGGATCTCGTGGATCCACAAGTCTTAGTGCATGACTATTCACGTACTCTGATGAGCCCAATAACATAGTAAAAGAAGTGGTCCTTATATTTTGTTTTGTATTTTGCAGCCACTTTTGGCCTCAGCATATATATGTATTGGAATTCATATGTATTTATAAGAGATTTGTAATAATTTTGTTATGCTATATAAATTTTATCATGCACTCGTTATTCTGTATATGTATTTGACACCCATTTATCTTAATTAGCAATTGGGATGTCACAGATAGTATCAAATTAGAATTTTATGGATCAAATCCTTTACTCTAAGGTCTTAGCTAGATGAGCCCTTTAGAATACCTAAGAAAGAAATAAGTCCACTTTTTAAGATTAGACCACCAACTCGTGTATTCCTTTCTTTTGTAGGAATGACGCGAGGAAGACCATCCATAGAGCGTATCGAGCAACCTAAAGCCCAGGATCATCCGAATAGAACTGAATTTGTAGAACTTTTCGAGCCATCCAAGGATTAACTGTAGCCATAGGACAAAATCAAGCAAACCCTTGTCCACCCCCTACTCTTGAATACCGAAACACATATCAGTTTATCTCCCACAATGTAGTAGAATTTAGAAAACTTAACCGCCCCACACTTTGAATGTGGCCCTTATCCTTTAGTAGCCAAAGCCTAGAACCTATAGATAGGGAAGCTCTTCTCTATCCTAGACCTGACTAAAGAATAAAAATTTCTTCTTGCAACTTTCATGTTAAACAGTGAAGTAGAACACTGGTGGCGACTTAAGAAAGATGTCCTACCTACCCCTATTAACTGGGAAGTTTTCATGAATGCTTTCTTTAAAAACTTCTTCCCTGCCTATGTTTGGGAAAAGAAAGAGAAAGGAATTTCACGACCTTTTCCAAGGAAGTCTGTCTATTGCCCAGTAAGTAGCCCGTTTTTTCACTGTATAGGTTTACCCCTTTGATGGCCACCTCCGAAAGCTGAAAAGCTAGGAAGTTTCTCAAGGCCCTTCGTGTCGATATTTATGACTAGGTCACGATGCTGAGACCTAGCTCGTATATGGAGGTGCTAGGACATGCCCAGTTAGCCAAATACCTCATTTCGGCCAAGGACCATTGCCCGAGTCTATATCAAACAACAACAACCCCAACAGTCTAGAAAAAGATTTCTCGACCTAGTAAGTAGCCACCTCAATAAATGAATCAGAGTTGTCCTTCCTCCTACCTTGCCTCAACCAACTAGATAGCCTACCTGACCTACCCAGTCCTGTCAGCATTGTGGTCGTTCGCATGGTAACCTGCCCTGTCAATGTATCAATAATGCCTGTTATTAGTGCGAAAACACCTAACACCTTATAAAAAATTACCCCCAACAACCAAAGGATGTAGCCTGGCCCGTAGCACAAGGTCGAGTGTACCACTTAGATGAATATGGTGCCCCTCCCGTCCTTATCCAAGTATTCTTTCTATTCATAACACTTTTGCCAAGGCTTTGATCGATACAGGTGTAACTCACTCTTTTAGTTCCCATGCATTTATTTGTAATATGGAGTTTAGACTGGAACGTTTAGGAAAAACACTAGTGATAAAAACTCCCTCTAAGGGACTACTAGAGGCTCACTGTATATATAAGGATTGTAGGATTAAAACTTCAGGAATACAGGTATGTGTAAACCTGATACTGTTAGATTTTGTAGAATTTGCTATAATATTAGGAATGGACTGGTTAGAAAGGTACTAAGCTATAATAGATTGTGAAAATAAAATTGTAACCTTACGATCCCTGAAAAAGAAACAAAAATTGTTGTTATTATTTTCCTAACAATTAAATGAACAGGAATATGGGTGCTGATCTTGCTATGTTTTCTATACCAATTGTTTGCAATTTTTTGGATGTCTTTCCCATCAAACTGCCTAGTCTACCTCCGCCATGTGAAGTAGAGTTCTTGATTGAATTGTTGCCTGGAACCCAGCTGATCTCGAAGTCTGCTTATCGCATGAATCGCACTGAACTAACAAAGCTGGAATATCAATTTTCTGACCTTATCACCCAAAAATTTATTTGGCCTAGCCATTCTCCTTGGGGCGCTCAGGTGTTGTTCGTGAAGTAAAAGAATTGTTCCCTCTGAATTTGTGTGGACTACAGGAAAATCAACCAATTGACCGTTAAAAGCAAGTACCCTTACTCTGGATCCATGATCTCTTTGACCAACTGCAAGGAGTCACAGTCTTCTCTAAGATCGCTCTCAAGACTGGATATCACTAGTTGAGAGTTAAAGAAGAAGATATTCTAAAAATTGCATTTTAGTGCAGGTACAGTTTGTACGAGTTTAGGATGATGTCATTCGGATTGACCAATGCCCTAGCAGCCTTTATGGATCTAATGAACTGAGTTTTCCAGCACGCACTAGATCAATACGTCATCGTTTTTATTGATGACATTCTTGTGTACTCCAAAAGCCTTGAGAAACACATTGGGTATTTGACTGAAGTGTTGGAGACTTTCTGCCAAAACCAACTGTATGCAAAACTAAGCAAATGCTCCTTTTGGTTGGATTGAGTTTTTTTTTTCGGTCACGTAATCTCAAGTGAATGAGTTTCTATAGACCCGTCCAAGGTGGAATCGGTGGTCAATCGGAATCTGCCCACCAACATGGTTGAGGTACGTAGTTTTCTTTGCTTAACAGGCTACTACCATTAACGGATTCGCCAAGATTGCTGCCCCTATGACTCAACTCACCTGAAAGGGCATATCTTTCGTTAGGAATTGTGAATGCAATGAAAACTTCATGGAACTTAAGTGTCGTCTCACCTCTGTCCCTCTGTTAATCCTCCCTGATGATGTTGGGAGATTCCAAGTTTATTGCGATGCATCTCATATTGGTTTAGGGTGTGTCCTGATGCAATATGGTAAAGTAGTGCCTTTGGGTCCCGACAGCTCAAAACTCATGAGCAGAACTACCCTACCCATGACCTGGAGGTGGCAGCCATTATCTTTACCTTGAATATATGGCATCATTACCTGTATGGTCAGACTTTTAAAATCTATACTAATCATAAGAGTCTCAAATACATCTTCTCTCAGTGGGAGTTAAACATGAGGCAAAGGTGCTTGATGGATCTTCTGAAGGATTACAATTGCCAGATCATTTATCACCTCGGGAAAGAGAATGTAGTCGTTGATGCACTAAATCGAAAGGAGTCTGTCGTGCTGTCTCAAACCATGGACCTCCAATTGGAAGATGATGGACACTGTACAATCACTTCGCTTTAGCTACTATGGCAAGGGCACCTATCTCGCCCAGATCCGAGCCATACAAGATCTCTTTATAAAGATCTGGGAAGCACAGACCACGAACCTAGAACTTACTAAGAATCTAGATAAGTTCACTTTTGACGAATCCTCTGATTTTAGGATCTCTAATGATGGACTGTTCAGATTTCATAACCGAATTTGGGTCCCTATTGTTGTACGTACAAATGTACTCAAGACCACTCATGCTTCCAATTTATCCATCCATCTCGGGAGTACCAAAATGTACTGGGACTAGAAGAGACAATATTAGTGGCTAAGAATAAAGAAGGATATAGTTGACTGTCTCTCGATGCCTCACTTGTCAACGAATAAAGGCAAAACATCAGAAGCCGGGTGGCTTGCTACAGGGTGTTTCGATCTCCAAATGAAAATGGGAGCATGTAACTATGGACTTTATCATCGAATTTTTGAGAACCTGTTCTGGTCGAAATGCCATCTGGGTCATCGTCGATAGCCTAACCAAGAGTGCCCCTTTTTGCCTATTCGAACCACAGACTCCACCAGTAAGTTAGCCCACCTATATGTTGATGAGATTGTTCGACTTCATAGAGTTCCCTCATCTATTGTGTCCAACTGCGATCTCTGGTTCACTTCTCACTTTTGGGACAGCTTTCAAGAAGCTCTAGGGTCTGGGTTGTACTTCAACACCGCTTATCATCCCCAGACGGATGGCCATTTAGAATGTACATCAAGACATTGGAAAGACATTTGTGTGCTTACATTCTCGACTTTGGTGATAATGGTATGAGTATCTTCTTCTTTGTTAATGCACTTATAATAATAGTTATCATTCCAGCATCGGTATGGCCCTATATGAAGCATTGTATGGAAAGC
>NW_019014692.1:2293120-2307576 GCF_000150535.2 Carica papaya | reverse complement strand
TGGTTAATTCCCACAAGGAAAAGGAGTTTATTTTCTCCTACTCAAATATGGTTGAAATTTTATTCATCGTCAACATAAAGTCTACATAAAAAATTTATTAAATAATAAAGTCTCGATCTAGTCTAGACAAGACAACCACAATCCTTGAAGAAATCCTACACTATTCAAGAGAGAAGAGTTTTATTTCTTTTATGTTTAAGAGTATTTAATTTACTTTTTAATTAGAATTCTATATAAGATTGTATTTAGGGTTTTTCTAGGATTTGGTTCCCTATTTTTACTCGGATTATTAAGGTCTATGACGATATAAAGACCTCATTGCTTATGTTGTAACACATTAATTCGAATCATCAATAAAATTACAAGTTTTTTTTGTTTGACTTTCAATTATTATGAGTGCTTTTTGAGAGAGTTCTTCAACTATTTTGTTGAGTGGATAATTGATTTTACTCAACGATGCCATCTCGTGATATTTTATCAAATTTTATTAATTTTTGCAATTAACTTAGTTTTTAATCACAGGTTGATTGTGAATTAAAAAATTATTTATTTAGAGATTAAGTTTTTACACTAAATTGTATGTTATGAGATTTTTTATCACATTAGTTGATCCTAGGCTCTGCATCACTAATAGAATAAATCTTTTTTTTATTTTCATCTTCCTTTAAGGGATTATAAAAGAGTATATAAAAGAGTAGATATACTCCTTGACTTATGAAAAAATCACTTATATTGTTAGCTAGCATTGAATTATACTAATAATTATATTTTTAAAGATATAAAGAAAATCTCAAGTTGGTTGCTTGAGTAGAGGATATATGTACGAGAATGTAATTGAACTTTTATAAATTAAGTTTACATTTTTCCCCTTTTTATTAATTTATTCATTGTAGTTACACATTGTTGATGAACTTTCACGTCTTTAGTTAATTTGCTACTTAATTTATTGCTTTAAGGTGCTTAAGTTTTCGATCATTTTATAAACTTATTTTGGTGTTCATGCTCCTTTTTAGATGAATGGTTAACATTTAGTGTAAATTTTAAAAATCTCTTCCTTTTATTGTGCTGTTATAAACCATTTTTAGGGAGTTATTGAGCTTTCAAAATTTTAGTTTTCTTTTTATGAAATTTTTGTATTTTAAATTAAAGAATAAATTTCGAAGCATCATATTTTTTTGCACATATATTTGACTAAGATAATGATGTCTAAGAAATAATATCAAAAAAAGATTTTCGTAGATATCTAGTTTTCTAAATTTTATTAACTTATTTATGTATAAAAATAACTTTATAAGTAGATCTCTGATTAAAATAATTTTAGTGTCTATCTTCTCTTAATAAAATCATTCTATAGACATATCGTTACAATTTGGGTGAATTATACGAAAAAGTTATGCTGACATAAAATTTTAGATTTAGTATGATTGAAATTTGAGATTTAATACTAACTTTTATATTGTAAGCTCATAAAAAAATAGAAAACAAAATATAAATAATGAAAAGTTATGCAAGTTTGTGAATCATGATTTTATAAAATTACATTTTATATTCGGTTCACAACAAACCCAAATTACTCCAATATTATTTATATGAAAATTATTGAATTTATTTAAATTAAATTCGGAATAAAAGTACTTGAATTTATGGAGTTGGGCAATCATGGACAGTCAAAGCAGCACTATATGATCTAAAATAGAATCAAGCCTATAAATTAATTCTTAAAATAAATTAAATTGATAATAATAATAATAATAATTTAATAAACGAAAATGGGGCCGTTTAATTAAAATTAAACAGTAATCAGTGATGCAGTTATTTTCTTCCCAATTGTCTCTCTCTCTCTCTCTCATTTCCTCCTCTTCTTCGTTGAGATAGAGCGAGAAAGAAGAGAGGAAAATATTAACTACGACAATTAGAAAAAGAATAAACACAAATCAAGAACAACGAAACTCCCACCTCTGTCTCCACCGGTAACACTTGATATTATGGTGATCTTCAAGGGATTAGGATTCAATTTCAGCTGATGATGGCAGCCATGTAATTTCTCCAGTCAATTTCGCTGAAGCTCCCTTTTAATTGACTTTCTTTCTTTCTTTCTTTCTTTCTTTCCCGTTTTCCTCCTTTTCTTTCACGCGGTTTTAGGGTTGGGGTTTGCCGCCCAAGATTTCATCGTCGTCTTTAATTCAAGCCAGGTCCTCAACGGAGTTTCGCCTTCGAAGGTATCGTTAAATTTTTCCACCCTGCTTCTTTTTGTAATAGTACTAACGATAACCCAGCCCTTTTTGGCTTTTATGCGCTTTCTTCGTTTGCACGGCTATGTTCCCTCCTCATTATGTTTACAGTTTCAGAAAAGAAAAGTTGTTGTGGATTTGATCGTTGCGATTGTTCTGTGTAATTGTTAGGGTTAGGGCATCAACGGAAATGGAGCCTTCCGGTCCAAATCCCGACGCCTTCAGGGGCTCTTCTAGCAACCCTAACTCTAGAAGATACGGCGTGTTTTCCGCTTCGAGTCTCATCCAAGCTCCGATTTCCACCTTGTTAGAGTATTCGGGTCTTCTGCGGACGAGGTCCGGGACTCATCAAGAAACGGAGAGCTTGATCAGCGGTGGAATTCATAATCATCTTCACAATCAAGGTCGTCTCGATGACTCTGCTCCGACGGCCAGCAACGGGGAGGTTTCCATCAGGATAATTGGCGCAGGGGAGCAGGAGACCGAGAGGGAGAGCCCTGGGTTGGTGGTTGGTCAGGTTAGGGATCCAAGTGGACAGAGTGAGGTATCTGTCCAGCCGATGGCAGGCTTGGTATCTGATGTCCAGGGAGATTCTGTTGGTGATCGTTCCCTGGGTATGGGCGAAGGTGTTTCACAGCCTTCTTCAAACTCAGCAGCTGATGCAGAAGCTGGCGATGGGGCTGGCCCTAATACTAGGGATTCATCTTACCAGAGATATGATATCCAGCAAGCAGCTAGGTGGATTGAGCAAGTGTTACCATTTTCTTTGCTTCTGTTGGTCGTCTTCATCCGCCAGCATTTGCAAGGTTCTTTTTTAGCTTCTTCTTTTTTTAATGTGATGAAAAAAATATCTGAACCATTCTGGGTATGTAGAGTAGGTTCTTAAAGGCAATCCCTGGGAGGAGTAGTTGCATTCCTCTCAATGGATATTAGGTGTTTGAATTGTTTCCATAACTTCATTACTGTCATCTAACTCTAAAACCCCATCATTTCAGAGTTTCATAGGTAAATGTAGCTTTTCTATAAGCCATTTGAATAAATTCAAAGACTGGAAACAATTAAAATAGATGTCCTTTTCAGCACCTGAGTTTCACTTATTTGATTAGTTATATTTTTATCTCAGCCTTAGTATAATTTATGCTACTTCTCATTAATTATTTCAGTTTATATAATGAAGTGATAGGCATTTTTTAGTCAGTTATGCTCTGCCCATTATGTCTTCTCCCCTCTCACCCAAATGCGCTGACATCTGGTTTCTAAGTATCTAATCAAGTTTGCTACTTGTAGAGTTGATTTTCTTACTACTAGGCATGAGAGCTTTCAAGATACTGTCTTCTTTTGACTTAGGAGTTTTGACTTGTGAGGACTTGCAGGTTTCTTTGTCACAATTTGGATTGCTGCTGTCATGTTCAAGTCTAATGATATTCTACGAAAACAAACAGCCTTGAAGGTGCTGTAATATATTAATATATTAATGCCACAGCATAAGAAATTTCTAAGTACTCACATGCAATCGTTGATGGTTCCAGGGAGAGCGGAAGATATCTATTTTGATTGGCATTTCTCTAGCATTCACAATCCATGTTATTGGCATTTACTGGTGGTATCGGAATGATGATCTTTTGTATCCATTAGTCATGCTTCCTCCCAAGTCTATACCACCATTTTGGCATGCGGTTTTTATCATCATGGTGAACGGTGTGTACTTAATGTAGCAAAAGTATTCTTTATAGCTCACTGTGTTAAATTAACTTAACATTTTATATTTATTCACCTGAATGATAACAGAATTTTTTCAACTATACTTATCACTGTCGTCCACTTCATCTTCTTTGATTCTCATCTTTTACTGTAATGGAGAAAGAATTAGAGAATTGTTAACATCTGGGAATTCTATTTGCGACAGAACTTTATTAGCTGTTCAACAATGAGATTGCTGTGATTTGCTGCCTACTTTTCCTCAAAAGATAGTTGTTTCTATTTGTAGTAAAGTCTTCCTGTAAGCATAATTTGAATGATTTGTTTTCCTTTGATATAGCTAGTTTAAACTTAAATGTCAGAAGCTCCAGTTCTGTTTCTTGTTTCTTATGGAGATTGTTTTTCTTAAATACTCAATTCTGTGTTGATCCCTGTGGAAATGTTTTAAACTGGTTATCCAGATACTTTGGTCCGGCAGACTGCAATGGTGCTGAAATGTTTCCTGTTAATGTATTACAAGAACAGTAGAGGCCGGAATTATCGTAAGCAGGTAAATGAAATGAAAATCACCATTTAACTACCTTCCTTTGTATTTTATTTTGTTGGAGTTGGGCGAATCATTCTTATTATCATGAGAAAAAGGGTATGTGGTTAATGGCTAAAGCAATCTGGTTACCCTCCTCTTATATTAATTCTATATTTTCTTGGGCCTTGAGGGAAGCATTCCTATTGCCTCTAAGAAATACAGTACGTCACTAATGCAGTCTGCTTTATTTATATTTTATATGACTTCATCTTCTGACTACAATTGTAATCTTACAGGGCCAAATGCTAACTCTGGTCGAGTATCTCATGCTTTTATACCGTGCCTTATTGCCAACTCCAGTCTGGTATCGTTTCTTCTTAAACAAAGAATACGGAAGCCTCTTTTCGTCACTGATGACAGGCTTGTACTTAACTTTCAAAGTCACTTCTATAGTTGAGAAGGTACAAGTTTTAATAAATATATTTTTCTATAGATTGATTGTGTCTTTCAGTTTTCTTATTCCACTCTTTTTTCTCATCAGGTGCAATCCTTCTTTGCTGCATTGAAAGCCTTATCACGTAAAGAGGTACATTATGGAGCATATGCGACGTCAGAGCAGGTAGGTCTTTATCTCCCTTATAAACTTGTTTTTCAACTTGTCTAAGAGATCAAGAGATCCAAGATTATTGTGATTGATCATGGATGATTTTGACAATTGGGAATTGATGTTTTTGAATTTTTCTAGGAGCCTATATGGAAACTATACTATTAGGATTACTTTAATGAGGATCTTCTCGAGTTTCAGTGAGAAGTAACTAATTGTTTGTGTGCACATGGATGATTTTGACAGATTTGATAGTAAATTCGACTTTGTCCATTTGGAACAACTTTCTAGGCGTATTTCCTTGTTGAACAAAAAGAGTCTTAATCTGGTTTATTTCTTGTGAGCTTTCAGCTAGAGATTTGTTGAATGATTCTTGCTTAAAATTTGGAGTGTTTTTGTGTTGCCCTTTAGCTTGTGTTACTGGGCAAGATTTGCTTCTGTAGGTATAGAAGAAAGAAATGATTGATTCATAAACTCCAAACTTAGCAAGCATTGGGCATCATTTTTCCTACACTTACTCAAATAAAAAAATTCATTGCAAGTGATTCCATTTGTAAATCCTTGTCCTTACCAACTGGATTGGCCAAATCAATTTCATTCTGCCATGCATCTCTATCTTAGCTTTAGCCCACACAGAGCCTATGGTTAAAAAGATAACTCCAAGGATCCGATAGTTAAATGAATTGGTAACTGCAATAATTTCTAGAAGAATGAAAATAAATTAATAAAATATCGCTGCTTCATTCAGATATGGAGTTCTACCAAAAGAAAATGCCTAATTTAAAATACTTCGGCTTTTGCAAAAGTTTTTATGACTGAAATGTAGTGGCTAGAACAGCTACTGATGATAATGGTCTAGATCCGGTTTCTTGAGCTGTGTCAGATTTTACACAATATATGCTGCTATTATAGATATTACATAGAGGCTTTTTGGATAGGCATCCTTGGTCCTCCTGACAGTTACATTTTCAAATATAATATGCAAAAATCATGCAATTTGCATTTTTTTATGACCATTCTTTAAGCAGGCTAAACTTCCAAACCAATAGGCGATATCATTTCACTTGGAAGGGAAAGATTTATGCCCCTATCTACTTGAGGGTTCCAAATGCTTAATTCAGTGGTATATGCAGGTTAATGCAGCTGGAGATCTGTGTGCCATTTGCCAGGAAAAGATGCATGCTCCTATCCTACTTCGTTGCAAGCACATATTTTGTGAAGATTGTGTCTCAGAGTGGTTTGTTATAATTGCCTCCTTATTTCATTTTATTATTTCTTTCAATCTCCCTTTGATTGGACTTTTGGCTTCAATCCCTTTCAAGAACATAAATTCTGCACTCCCAAGCCATAATTGTCAATGGAATGATGTTGTCTGTTATTTGAAGAAAATATATTGGTGACTTCGTGTTTATAATTGTGTGTTTCAGGTTTGAGCGGGAGAGGACGTGTCCGTTATGCAGGGCTTTGGTTAAACCTGCAGATCTGAGGTCGTTTGGGGACGGATCAACTAGCTTGTTTCTCCAGATGTTCTAAAATCATTACTGTATAATCCACGAATCTTTTTCTGCATTGAAGTTCTAAATATACTCAAAGCGGGTTTCTCCTGATGGTCATCTACAGATGTAAAAGTTGACTGTAGTTGACTTTTCTCTTTCTTTTTGCTTTTCATGGATTACCCAAGAACATCAACTAAAGAGGCAACTAGTAGAAGTGAACAGCCTGTCTCTTCATGTACTTTAATTGAGAATGCTAAATGTATCTAGTGAGCCCTTGGAACTAGAGAAAAAGTTGGAAAGGGGCTAACAGTATTTCATTGTGAATTTACCATATATAAAAGATTTTTCCCACCTTTTCCCCTATTGTTTGTTGTCCCTGATGACCATAGGTGTATTACATATTTGTAAATAGTGCCTTGTTTGAAGATGCCTTTGCATTTCATGCATTACCTATCATTACTAGCTTGAAATGTCGCAACAAAAAATAATGAAGGTTTTTCATGAGAACAATTTTTTTTTTTTTTTCCGCATGAAAATGATTGAAATTATTTTTAATTTTTTTATAGGAGAAACACAGAAGATAAGAGTAATAATTTTTATAAACTAAGGTGGTGGCTGACATGGATATGAGTTTAAAAGAGAACTTGACAAAACAGTTGCCTCTAATATTTTAACTGAAACAATCATCGCAATGTATGGACAGACGAATGCATTGAATGCATATTCGAATAATAAATATGTGAAATATTTATTTGTTTAATTCTTATAATATTTTTTTTATCTAATAAAGTTCCAGGCGTAATTTGTCCAAATTATTTTTTTTCTGTTTTTTTTTTTTGTCTTTTTCTTTATGGATAAATACAATAAAAGATAATTTATATTTAACGGACAACAAACTTGGCCAAAAAATTAAATTGATTTGATAAATACGGTAAAATATGCCTTTACATATGCAGCAGCAAGTGCAATTTCTACAGGTATTTTAGTAGCGTTCTTCCCGGGTGTGACGGTTGAAATCTGTAACATGAAGTTTACTGCAATTTTACAAGCGAGAAGAAAAGGAAAAAAATACATATGAAATTTCATCTGGTTTATTAATGAAGCCAAAAAATAAAAAAACCCACTTCCACAATTACATACAGAAAGAATAAACTATCAGCTCGGAAGAAGAAAATAAAATATCTCCCTCCCCCGTGCTGTTCTCTCTTAAAAACATCTAAAAGAGAGAAGAAACAAAAACAAGGAGTACAATCATCGCAAAACATTTCTTTTTTTTGGTTGTTTTTTGAATAATTACCCAAATTTCCCCTAACAAAGAATAAAATGAAAAAAAAAAAAAAAAGTGAGCAAAGACAATCTAAGCAGAAGAGAGTGCAGGTTTATTTGCATTGTTTTCTTCAGGTTGGGGAGTTGGTAAAACATCAGCTCCTGAAACATCATGTTCCTCTAGTGGTGAGTCATAGAGAGGATAAAGTTCTTCGGTTATGAGTAGGCCAGGCAATGGGGTAATCTCAGATGATGATGTGGGGGAGAGAGGTGAGGGTGGAGTTACAGAGAGCGTCCTACTTATTGCAGGATTAACTTCTGTAACTTCTTCAATGCCTTCATCTATGTACACGACATCCTGCATTGTCAGTTGGTGATATTCCACTATCTCCCTTAAGAACCGATTCTCTCTTGCATATATTGAATTTTCATGTGCTAATCGAGCTTTCTCTGCTAGGAGAGTTTCCAGTTGCAGCCGAATCTGTCACCACATTAATGCACATTACTACCACATATCCAATTGGTTACCAAACCCCCTAAGTATCTACTGCCAAATTGCTTACTAACAGTTCCTTAAAAAATTGCATACTAAATTTAACAAGGAACTCATGAATCCGAAAAATCAGCATTGTCATCAATGTAAAAGCTGATCAAACAAATAAATCCCTCATAACTTAAATATATATCCAGAAAAAGCTCATGTACCAGATCATCGTCTGCAGGGTTGCTCCCTTTCTCACGACTCTCCCTAAGCCGCTTATTCTCCTCCTCAAGTTGGGCGCATCGTTCCTTTGCAAATGCCAGATCTGCTTTAACTGTTTTCAGCTCACGGAGTAGAAGTTTTGCCTTTGCAGCCGTTGCCATGGCAACCTGTGACTCAAAACAGAATGCCAATCATGCATTTCACCTGATACATACAAGAAAATTCATTCCTAATTGTTTTCTGTCATTATGCTACCAGGTCAACAATAATAAATCCCGTATTCCATGATTATATTTAAATAAATTTCTTCTGACCACATGCACAGCCGTTCCAGGTTTCCAGACATCTTAAGCTTAATGAGACTAGGTGCAGCCTGCGAAATCTGTCACACAAGCAACCTAGATTGAAACTAAATAATTTATTTCTTCTATTTTCTTAACTCATCCCATTAATAAAATTATAAATGGCTCTATATCTAATATCCTTTCAACGAGATAACTAAATCCAGACAATATTAACCATTTTCAAGTAATGTTTCAATTGTGTCACACAATTACATAGTTGCCACCTTACGTCGCGAGATGCCTTGAGTTGGGTTTCATGGTTGGTCTGATTTTGGTGTGTTGATTGCATTCCGTATTGCTGCCATGAGCTATTCACTCCAGAAACTTGATTTTGGGCATTGGGATCAGCTCCTTTTCGTCTAATTTGAAGTTTCCGAGTTTCTTGAATGATATCTGCAGTCTTATTTTCCACAATTGTCTTACCTTCCTAGTATGCAACAAGGAAGCAAAAGAAAGTTGAGAGTAGACAGAAGGGACAAATATGATTAAAAAGAGGAAGTGAAGAAGGTAAACATAAAGTCTCAGTACTTTTTTTTCTTTTTATACCTCAAAGGCCTTTTCAAAGGTATCACCAATATGATTGAGGGAGGATGTCAGTTTATCCAAGCCTCTTCGTAATGTAGGATTATCCATTTTCCTGACGCCCTCGTTTTGTGGGTTTGGGTGTTGAAACTGCATTCGGATGGAAAATGAAACAAGGGAAAAGAATTAAGTTGAGAATATGGCCTCTTCTAGCACAATACGAGGAAGAAAACACATTTAAGCAAATCACCTGGGTAGCCCCTGAAGACTCAGTTGATGTAGCAAATTGTTGGGACACATTATCATCCTCAAGAATAGCTTTGGCTTTCTGAGCAAGGACACCCCAGAAACCCTTGGATTCGTATTTTGAGGCATCCTCATAGGCAGTGAAGCCCTAAATTTCCAATAAACAGAAGGTAAACACAAGCCATTATGGTTCCCATGAGAATGAAACTTTAGACCAAACAGAATGAGATTATTCAAAGGAAAGAGATAAACATTGATTTTAAATCCTGTTTTTCTCCTTATCTTAGGAGTACGAATTGACGCGCACTGAGACAAGCCAAAATAAAATGATTTCAATACAGAACCGGATGATTTGCAATCCAGGTATCAAACATTATTGGATTCTATCTCCATTTTAATTAATCAGAAGCATAATAATTAATAGTATGTCAAAAAAGGAAGATTTTTCGCAAGGGCAATGTGAAAACAGAAATGGAGTATAAGAGAAAATGGTAAACGTGGGATAAAGAAGAGAAAGTAAGAGCAAAAAACAGAGATCCATCATCCATGGCTGACAAAGAAAAAAATAAAGCAGATAACCTTAGAGCTAGATTGCTCAAAAGCAGAGTCACCGGAAGAATCGCGATGAAGAGCGGATGCACGGATGGCCTGAGCGGCAAGCGAAGAATTAGAAGAACAAAATGAATAAGATTTGAAAGATGGATTGTCAACATTGTTGTCATCGTGATTAATCTCTTCCTTGAAGGTAGTAGCCCTTGTGATTCCCTGTCGTCTCCTGTATGCCATTCTTCTCTCTGAATTTCGATCAAAATACAAGTTTTACGGAGATGACTCATAACCAACTCTTTCTTTCTTCATTCTTCTTGTTTTTTAATTTTAATTTTATTTATTTATTTTTTCTTACCAAACCCACCTGAGTCTGAGTCCGGTACTTTCTTGCGCTTTAAGCCATCTCCATCCACATTTAAAATAACACGGAAAGAAAAGCTATTATAAATCATTTTTCGTAATTTATATTTTATTCAACATCACTTATTACGCTTTTTAATTCTTTCCTCTTTCAAATATAATTATAATTATTATCATTTTTAATACCCCAAAAATATATAGTTCTACTAAACTTTTCAAAATTGTAATATAATATATTATTATATTAAATTAATTTTCAAATTTTAAATTTGATGTAAAAAAGTATAAATTTATGTACCCCTTTAATAACTACTTTTGTGCATGCATAACCTTTTGGGTCGTATTTTTATTATACATATTGACGTAATGTTGTAAGTTTGTTACACATTATTAGCAGTAAAATTGTATTACAAATAAGATAGTTTTAGTTTTTAATAAAAATTCTATTAAACATATTTTTAAAAAAGTATTTTTAATATTATTGCCGGCTTTCGATTTTTTTTTCATAATTTATGGATGAATACATATCTTTCTCTTCCATTACATATTTATAATTTTTTTCATATGTAATTCACTACTTCGTGCAAGTAGTTTTGAGAGTAGGGTAATTTGGACAAATCTTTTTGATCATTTTTTTTTTCTACATTTTTTTTCCTTTTAAAATGGAAAGATCTGCTCGCATATAATCTATATATTTACTTAGTTTATTTACTACATTTTTTTAAGTTCACAATACTATTATTAATATTTGTATTACTTTTACATAAATCTTTTTTTTTTTTACTAATTAAAGTTTTTCCAATTTATATTAATTGGATTATATGTTTGTATTTATTAGATTATTTTGTTTATTTAGTTAAATTCATCCAAAAATTCATTATAATTATAATATTTTAAATTACAAGTGAGCATATTTTCACAATATTTTATATAAATTATATTAACCCAAATAACTAAGGCAACCCAAAGAGAGGTGAATTGCGTTTTCTGAACTTTTTGGGCTTAAGTTTTTCATTTACTATTTTTTTTTTAATTTGGTCTATGTACATTTTTTTATACATTTTTAATTATTATACTTTCAAAAATTGTTCATATTAGTTCATTTTCATTAATTTCTATCGATATTCTTAATATATTTGTAACATATAATTAAATTTGATATGTGGCATCGACGTAAATATCTTTTTGATCTCTGTACTATTAATTTTTTTTAAAAATTTTTAATCCTAATACTTTCAAAAATTTTATATTTATTAGTCCATCTCCATGATATTATTTATCATATGTTACTAATCCAATTCATAGTTGTTGATGTTCATATATTACGTGATATTTGACTGTGAAAAATTATTTAATTTTTAATAGTTTTAATAAAAAATTAAAAAGTAAGAACATATTTTTTTTTGAAAAAATGAGATCATTCAAGCTCCCTCCTTCCTCCCATGTCTCCGTGCCCATCTCTCTCCTTTTCTCTCCTTCTCTCTCATGGCTCATGCTTCCCCAATCCCAATCCTAGTTATGCACGCTAGGTATTCTTCTTTAACATTATAATATATCAACGTTGTATAAATCATAGATGGTATAGATACTAATAGTTGATGAGATAAATTCCTTAGCTTTTGTAAAATTTTCTCAATTACAAAATATAACTTAAGAAAAAACATTTCGTCAATGGGAAATGAAATTATTAGGAAGGGAGAATCAGTAGCCTTAAACTTGTCATGCCTCCTCTTGCTATCAATATGGTTAAGAGCCGCAATTGTAATCTTGTTTAACACTTGATCCTCATTTACTGAGGGTGTTGTTATGCTACTATCAGATTTCAAAACCTAAACACCTCTATAATTCCTGCACCCAAACCTTCATGTCATGGGAGAGATAGAGCCTTAGGAATTATGGGAGAGTTGCAGAAGGATTTTTTTATTTTATATTTTTTAATTTTAATTTGTTATTAAAAATAATTAAAATTTTAAATTATTTCGACACGTTACATGTCATGTGACATTTGATATTAAAAAATATCTAATCAAATGATGTCACATGTCAAATAAGGTGAATTGATCTCATACATGTCACCTATTGAAATATTTAGTTGATCTTTACAAAGATTCACTTAAAGAACAAGAGAATTATAGAAATCTCATTTCAATCAAGATACTGTGAATGACACATTTCTATATGATCTTTTAAAGATCATAAATGGGGAGTTGAAGACTTCTTTGTAAATGGAAATGCCAAAATTAACTAGTTACTTCAAGTATAATCTTATTATTTTATTTTAGTCAATTATTATTAGGATTTGGATTTTTTATATACTCAATAAACCTTTTTTTGGTTTTAAAATTATTTTACAATGCGTTTGTTTTATTTTAATGAATAAAAAATAAATATTTCTCAAACTTCAATTGAACCAAAGGTTAAGAATTGAGATATATCTCTTATTGAAAGTGTAACAATGCATACCATATTATAAGACAAATTATTTTTCTCATCTAATAATAGGTGAAGTTAAAATTAAGAAGATATATAGTGGAATAATAATTATTGATGACTCATGAAAAGCTAATATATTACTATATGTGCCAACAAATATTTTTATAATAAACATTGTTATCTAGAAAAAGTATTAGGTTTGAAAAATATTTATTGAAATAGATATCATGTTGAGACAAGTAATGAAAAAAGTAATATAAATCTTTATATTACAAATATGTATTTGTCAGAAAATATATATTAAAAAAGTTATTTTTCATTTTCCTCAAGGTTATGCTTCACAAATATTTATACAATCCAAATAAATATACTAATAAATTAGAAGTTCACTAATAATAGTTCACCTTTTACTAGTGTCCATTGAACACTGCAGCTTGTATATTAAGGTGTCAAATTCATCTGTCATTTGTGTGTCCCCAATACAAAGCTTCTTAAAGGTTTCCATAAAACTTTCTGATAAAGCTCAAGAGAATAAAGATGAAGAGTTTACAGTTTTTTCTTTCAAATAGTAGATTTTGGAAATAAAAACCTCACTTTAGGGCTCTATGAAGGTTCAAGAGAATGAAGAAGATTTTTCTTTTGAATTTCACATTTTTACTCAAAGTTTGCCCCTCTAAAATCTATTGGAGGCATGTATCTTTATGTAGGGAGGTCAAAAAAGTCGTTACCAATAATTTGAATTCGATTTGACCTCTAAAAAGATGTTGCAGAGTGTTACTCATATTGTGCGAGAAATTCTGAGACGTGTTCTGAAATACTAACAACTTATTCTTAAAATGGCAGTCAACTTTTAGAAGGAGATTCCTCTGAAAACTACTTTTCTAACAACAAACACTATTTTGATTGATAATTCTGAAATATATTAGTGCAGGGAGCTTCATGATAAAAAATACCTTAATCATGAACCCATTATATTTAACATGTAAAAACTAAATTTTCCTAATAAAATCTCTCTACTTGATTCATAATCAATAAGGTAAAAGATATCAAGATAACTAAAAAAATAAAAAGGAATTGAAAAAATGCAACGACTTATCCGATAAGTCGATTCAAGATTTCTTGTCTCAAACAAGATGGTTAAAACAACCTCCCTTAAAGAACATTCACTCAAAATTAACAAATATAATTTAAGAGCAACTAAATAATTTTATAATCTATAGTAAATTACAACTAAAGGTGATGCCTTTTTATAAGCCTTCACTTGATAAATTCTATCTAAAAACAAATACTATAATCTAATTAAAACTCTAACCCAAATCTATACTTTATCTAAATTCCAAAACTATATTAATAATAAAATAATTGTAAGGAAAAAAATTAACAATAAAATAATAGTTAAATATTAATATAACAATTAAGTAGATAAGACACATCATTTTTACCATTTTTTCATGTCTTTAATCTCTTTGTAGACTTCA
>NW_019014692.1:2264755-2284025 GCF_000150535.2 Carica papaya | reverse complement strand
AGATGTGAGAGCACAACTCCTTGTGGATGATGGCGTACTTTGTGACAAAAGTGGTGACGCGAATTATCTGTTAGGGGTCATATTTGGCTAAGTATTATCGTAGCTATAGAATATCTTATAGGACCACTATGGTTGACATGGCTGTGGTCATAGATCATGTCATGGTTTGGCAAGCCAGAAATGTGCCTTGAGCAAATTATCGTTATATATCTGATCTGGTCATTTCACATGAGTAATCAGAAATCTGTATATGCCCTTTGTAGATGAAAGTTGGAACAATTTCACAAAACATGACATGAAAATCTGAGCATTCCATGATTTATTTGATTTACTTTATTATTAGCATGATCGATTTGATTTTTATGACTATGATATGATGGATTTGCTGTTTTCTTTAATAAATAAATTATTTTCATAAAGTAAGAAAAGACTCTAACATGATCCTTGATGATAAGTGTTGATGACATAATTATTCACTTTTAAAATCTTACAATGTTATTTAAATATTTTTCTTACTGAGTATATAGAACTCACCAATTTTCATGCCCCGAGATGAGGAAGATAGTGAAGAATTGGTCACTGATCTATCCCTTGAAGTCAATGAGGATCCTATGAATCCACAAACCTTGAGTGCATGACTTGTCCTGCACTCTGATGAGTCCATTCACAAAGTAAATAAAGTGGCCATTTTTGTATTTTGATATTTTGTATTTTGTTGCCACTTCTGGCCTCAGTTATATGTATAATTGGAACTCATATATTTTGGTAGGGAATTTGTAATAATTTGCTCTGCTGCATACAATTATTTGTCATGCACTCGTAATCTGTTTCCATATCTTTCACCCTTATGCCTTAATTAGCATTTAGGGTATAACATTTATGGCTTGGTAAACCATAACTAACATGGAAGAGTATGGCGAGGATCGAATCTACTCTTGAAACCCACTCAACGTATGCAATACCGAAACAATAACCACCTAGAATAGGGCTCTTTAATTAAATCTACAATCCTAAAAGAAAAGCAAAAACAAAGACTAGGGAACAAGGAAATGAAAAATGCCACAGACTTATCGATAAGTTGATCCCCGTTCCTTGGCTCAATAAGACTTCTGAAGACTACTGCTTCTCCAAAAACTTGAAGAAGCTAATTTTAGCAAAAATGCTAAAAGAAAGAGAAGTCTAAACTCTCAAGAATTCTCTCGAATTTATTCTCAATTGTGTGTTTTACATCCTAGGGGCAAAGGTTTATTTATAGTATTTTTTGGGCAATCTGGATGAGTACAAAAATTTTGAGATAATTAATAAAATAATATCCTAGATAAAATTCTATCTTTTTTTAGGATAATTACAAAACAGAATAATTATTCAATCTCAAATAAATTAATTAAATAATTCTAAGGGATAAACTTACATAATATTTAATTTAATATATAAAATAAACCCATATTTATCCCATGTGAAATTCATATAAATCACATGTGGAAATCACATTAAAATAATTATGATAAATAACAAAGATTAAGAATATAATAAAATAATAGCTTACAATAATCCCAAGATTAAAATATTATATAGTTAATTTTTAATTTAAAAAAAATAATAAAATATTAAAGGGATAATTACCATGTGAATTTTTGAAAATTTTGGGCTGAAAAAAAAATCACATGGGCCATTTAAAAAAATCCCAAAAAACCTCAACACCACACAAATCCCCATCCATACGGACTAGGGGAGCTCGCACTTGTGCACGACTTGGGTCGGGCCTGCGCGCGCGGCCTTTATGCCTCACGGGTCCTCAGCTCGTGTGGGTTCCTCCTCAACTGAGCCCACGCCTACTGCAGGGCTGGGCTGCTTGGCCAGGCTACTAGGTCGGGTGTTTGGCCCGATTTCTTCTCTCTTGGATGTGGGTCTGCTGGATCGGGCCTCGGGGTGAGGGTCAATCCTCGAGTCAGCCCACTTGCAGGGGCATGCGGCATGGGCCGCATGTGCTTCTCGGGTGCGCGACTTAGTAGTCTGTAGGTTAGGCTTGGCGGGCCGAGTGCTGGGCTGTGTGACTTTGGTCACCTTCCAGCGAAAATCTCCTCTTCGTGCATCCTCTAGGACATGCCATTGTCATCTTCTAGGATCAATCCAAAAGCCCACAACTCGTCGTCATTGATGCTTCTTTGGGTTAGTTGTCTCGATAGCCCATTAGGCTTCTCGGTCTTGATGGCGTCGATGATCCATCTTACCCAGTCTAAGCATGCATAACTAGATCTTTGGGATTGGGTCTTGTCGTTGAATCTCGACTCTATTTTCTTGGTCCAGGCTTTTCCCAGGCCTTATTTTTGTATTGGCACGAAATCTGATGGTTGCCTCCTAGGTAACTGGAACGCCCTCCTGGGGCACATCATTCCCCCTTCTTTAAAAAGATTCATCCTCAAATCCATCTCACTACTATGTAGCAATTCTGGGTACAACAAGGAAGCTAAAAAGTAGTGGAAGGTGTTAGGATGGTACCGGGGTCTGGTGGAACATACGCATGTGGAACTGCACTAATGTCTCGATGCCAAAATTCATGTTATCCTACTACACTCGTATCTACTACCACACTCACTCTCTTAGTCAAGTTGAGCATTGGAGTTGGGATCCTCTTAATCGAGTCCTTGCAAGTTAGGTAAAAAATGGACACAAAGAAAAGTTCCTAACAAACTCTAGATTCCCAAACTGTGAAAGCACTAACGGAATGTGCAATATAGTATGAATGATGCAGACATAATGAAAGATCACAAAAGTTTTCACTCGCACCTACGAGATGATTTGCTTTTCCTTTCGATGGTTTTTCGACAATCTAATAAGCGTTTACTCTACTTTTGTCATGCAAGATGCAAACAACGTACCAATTGTCTTATAGTGTGCAATTGAGATATTTTTATATTTTGAATATATGATTTTTTTTAATAATAACATGAAGTACTTGAATTAAACAGATAGATATGAATTCAAGTAGGATGCAATACAAAGAAATAAAAAATAATAATTTTAATTGTTAATGAACAAAATGCTAAAGCAAATAAAGATAGATTTAGGTTTCTAGAGCCAAAGCTCTGATACCAGATGATGCTGGAGGGTATAGGGAAGATCAAATCTACTCTTGAAACCCACTCAACGTATGTAATACCGAAACAATAACCACCTAAAATATAACCCCTCCCTCTAATTAAATCCACAATCCTAAAAGGAAAGAAAAAACAAAGACTAGGAAAATAAAACAAGGAAATGAAAAATGTCAAAGACTTATCGATAAGTTGATCCCTGCTCTTTGGCTCAATAAGACTTCTGAAGACTCCTGCTTCTCCAAGAACTTGAAGAAGCTAATTTTAGCAAAAATACTAAAAGAAAGACAAGTCGAAACTCTCAAGAATTCTCTCAAATTTATTCTCAAATATGTGTTTTACATCCTAGGGGCAAAGGTCTATTTATAGTATTTTTCGGGCAATCTGGATGAGTACAAAAATCTTGAGATAATTAATAAACTAATATCCTAAATAAAATTCAATCTTTATCTAGGATAATTACAAAACAAAATAATTATTTTATCTCAAATAAATTAATTTAATAATTCTAAAGGATAGACTTACATAATATTTAATTTAATATATAAAATAAGCCCATATTTATCCCATGTGAAATCCATATAAATCACATGTAGAAATCACATTAAAATAATTATGATAAATAACAAAGATTAAAAATATAATAAAATAATAGCTTACAATAATCCCAAGATTAAAATATTATATAGTTAATCCTTAATTTAAAAATAATAATAAAATATTAAAGGGATAATTACCATGTGAATTTTTGAAAATTTTGGGCTAAAAAAAAATCGCATGGGCCATTTAAAAAAATCCCAAAAAAACTAACTACCACACAAATCCCATCCATACTGGCTAGAGGAGCTCGCATGTGAACGCGGCTTGAGTCGGGCTTGCGCGCTTGAGCTTTGGGCCTCACGGGTCTGTGGCCAATACAGGTTCCTCCTTGGCTAGGCCCATGATTGTTGTTGGGCTGGGCTATTAGGCCAATTGTTTGGCCCAACTCCTTCTCTCTTAGGTCTAGGTTTGCTGGATCGGGCTCAGGGTGAGGCTCGGTCCTTAGGTCTTCCCAATGGGCCTCAGTTGGCCACCTGTAGGGGCATGCAGTATGAACCGAATGTGCTTCTCGGGTGTGTGGCTTGCTAGGCCATTGGTTAGGCCTAGTGGGCCGAGTGGCGGGCTGGGTGACTTGGGTCCCCTACCTATAGGTATTTGTCCTTCGTGCGTCATCTTGGACACACCACTGTGGTCTTCTAGGATCAATTCGAAGGCCCACAACTCATCGTCGTTGATGCTTCCTTGGGCCAGTTGTCTCAATAGCCCATAAGGCTTCTCAGTCTTAATGGCATCGATGATCCATCTTACCCGCTCTAAGCTTGCACAAATTGGATCCTTGAGCTTCTTGGGATTGGGCCTTGTCATCGAATCTCGACTCCGTTTCCTTAGTTTAGGTTTGCCCCAGACCTTGTTTCTGTATTGGCATGAATGCTAATGGTTATCTCCTGGGTAACTAGAACGCCCTCCTGGGATTAAGTCAATAACATATTTACTGCTTATCAAAACATTAAACGTTCTATGAACACGATCGTGCCAAACATAGTGGTCCTACATGTAGACCATAGTCATGGTCGTATGTCGCCACAGTGACCATGTACAATCATATCACATAACCACTCTCGTCAGAGAGTACACCATCATCTACAAAAAGTGATCCTCTCACGTCTTTTCAGACCAGATGAGGGAAAAACAGAACGCTTCAAAGATAAAAAGCCTAATGGATCATATTAATTTAAATGCCATGTATAGATATTTCAATGCACAATTTCACACATTTTGTTAGATAATATTATACTTCTCGAATAAAAATCATAAAGTATCATTTCCTAACATATCATTATAATCATATCATTTATTCATTTATTTTCAAGCAATGGTATGTTACTAATCATTCAAATGTCATAGAATTTATGCACATGTGTAGTTTTAAATTTTAGCAAAAACAAAGCATGCATCATGCCATTTCATATTCATATAATATTTCATTTGTTAATATAAAAATACTCCTTAAATCATATGAATAAATATCAAATTTTCCTTATTGAAAGGTTGTTGTTTTCCTATGTTCTTTTCTTCTTTTCTTTCCTTTTGTCTCTCTAACTCTATCTCTCTCTTTAAACAACTTTAGTGAGTGAAAATAAAGAAGAAGTGGTGAGCCAAGGGTGGAAAGAGGGTCCATATTTATAGAAAAATTAGACCATTGATTATCATCAAGTGGTGCAAATCCATGAAGAGAGAGGGAGGAAAAAAGTTAACTGACGCGACAAGACAACTGATAAATGTGATTGATGGATAGCTGACTAGATGATGGTGATACGATGGTGGCACAATGGCCATGGGCACATCGGCCAAGGGATGGTGCATACCTCCCAAATGGCAGCGGTATACCCCCCAAGGGGCAGCGAACACCGCCCAAGGCATGTTGCACACTAGTAGTGCCTACAACACGGACTAGTTGAGGTGCCTGCATGCATAGATTGTGCGCCTTGTGGCCCGTGCGGACCGATCGTGCTCTTGGCTGGCTGCAGGCACACGTTTGCACGTCGAGCAGGACCAGCATGGGCGGGAAAGTTTTCCTGTAGGATTTTTTTGCTATTTTTTTCTCTATTTTCCTAAAATTTAAAAATTAGTGAATAAAAATCAAAATATTATGTAAATAAAATAATTTTTAAATGAACTCAAAATTATATAGAAATCAAAAACATACATTTAAGTAGTTAACAGCCTTAGGGCCCTAATAAATAGAGGTTTTACACAATATATTTAAGCACAAAGGTTCTGGGGGGTTACATTCCCCCCACCTTTAAAAAATTTGGTCCTCCAAATTTCTTACAAACAATTGTGGAAATTTCTTTCGTATTTCTTCTTCTAGCTCCCACGTCTCCTCCTAGAAAATGTGGTGGTTCTGCTGTACTTTCATTATCGGGATCCTTTTGTTGTGCAAGACGTTCTCAGTCCAATCAATGATCATGATTGAAAACTCCTCATAAGTCATATCTATTTGAACCTATGTTTCTTGATGTGGAATAATGTGAGAAGGGTCATGGTGGTACTTTTTAAGCATGAAGACATGAAAAATATTACACAAACCCGTGAACTCTAGAGGTAGAACAAGATGGTACGCCACTGGTCCAATATGTTCCATGATCATAAAAGTTCCCATAAATCAAGGGCTTAGTTTTTCCTTCTCACAAAGCCGCATTTTACCTTTATAAGGAAGGATTTTGAGGAAGACATGGTCACCAACAACAAACTCTAGGGGTCTCTGATAGTTGTTAGCATAGCTGTTCTGACAACTTTGGGCAGTGATAAGATTCTTGCGAATAATGGAGACTTTTTTGATAGTTTTTTGGATTTAATTTGGTCCCAAGTGATGCATGTTGATGATCTCATTCCAGTAAGTTGGGGAATGACAAGGCCTACCATACAGAGTTTCATGTAGAGCCATGCTAATGCTGGAATGATAACTATTGTTGTAAGCAAACTAATAGAGGAAGAAGCTCATTCCAATTGTCACCAAAGTCAAGAACACAGGTGCACAGCATAAATTTTAATGTCTGAATGGTAAACTCAGACTATCCATCAATTTGGGAGTGATAGGCAGTGCTAAAGAACAAACCTGAACCAATAGCTTCTTGGAGATTATCTCAAAAATGGGAAGTGAACCAGGGGTATCTATGAGAAACAATGGAAGAGGGAATGCCGTAGAGTTGGACAATCTCGTTGATGTACCAGTGGGCTAATTTGATGGAGGAATTTGTTGTCTTTTTCACAAGAAAATGAGCGGTCTTGGTCAACCTGTCTATCGACCCATATTGCATTGCGGCTGGAGCTACTTCTGGGTAAACAAGTGATGAAATCCATAGTCACATGCTCCCATTTCCACTTTGGGATGGGGAGGCCTTGTAATAACCCACCAAGCTTTTGGTGTTCGGCCTTCACTCTCTGACAGGTAAGGTACTAGGAGACAAAATCAACAATATCTTTTTTCATTCCAAGCCACCAATACTGGCGCCTAAAATCATGATACATCTTGGTGCTTCTGAGGTGGATGGACAACTTAAATGCATGGGCTACCTTTAGGATGTCCGTCTTGACTGCAACAAGTATCTAGATACAATCTTGAAATCGACATAAACATCATCAGTGATCCTAAATTCAGAGAATTTGTCAGAAGTAAACTTACCAAGTTTTGAGTTATCTCGAGGTTGGTGGACTTGGCTTCCCAAATCTTCATGAAATGGTCAGGTAGAGCTCTCCATTGTCATAGTGATTTAGGCAAAGTGCTTACGTAACATCAACCAGTTTCTAACTAAAAGTCATCAGCTGGGCCAACATAGCAGATTCCTTTTGACTCAAATTATCAACGACTACATTACCCTTACTGGGGTGGCAGAGGATCTCACGATTATAGTTCTTCAAAAGGTCCATCCAATGTCTCTGCCTCATGTTAAGTTCTCTATAAGAAAATAAATATTTCAAGCTTTTATGATTAGTGTAAATCTCGAAGGTCTGACCATACAAATAGTGATGCCATATTTTTAAGGCAAAAATAATGGCAGCCAACTCCAGGTCATGAATGGGGTAGTTGCATTCATGGGGTTTCAATTGTCTGGAGCTATAAGTAACTACCCAACCATGCTGCATGAGAACACATCCCATACCTACGTGAGACACATCACATAAAACTTAATCATCCAGTATTATTAGGGCGGATTAATATCAAAGCAATAATAAGACAATGCTTCAACTTATCAAAACTGTTCGCACAGTCATCATCCCAAACAAATGCTACACCCTTCTTGGTAAGGCGAGTCAATGAAGTTGCAGTTTTAAAGAACCTATCAATGAAACACTAGTAGTAGTTAGCCAAACCCAAAAAACTGTGAACTTTGATGATATTGGTTGGTCAGCTATAATTATATACAGCCTAGACCTTGGAGGGGTTGACAGAAATTCCTTCACAAGAAATCACATGACTAAGGAAAGAGATTCAGTCCAACAAAAACGAACACTTATTTAATTTTGCATCCAAGTGATGTGACGGATGGTCTCCAATACAAAAAATAGATGGTCAGCATGTTCTTCATGATTCTTTGAGTACACTTGGATGGCATCAATGAAAATGATGAGGTATTGATCTAGTGCATGCCAGAAGACCCTATTCATTAGATCCATGAAGGTGGCAGGGGCATTAATCAATTCGAAAGGCATAACCTTGAATTCAAATTGACCATACTGGCAAGGGAATGATGTCTTAAATATGTTTTCTTCCTTCACTCTTAGCTGATAGTACCTCGATTAGAGATCGATCTTGAAAAAAACTATAGTACCTTGTAATTGACCAAAAAGGCCATCAATGCAAGGCAAAGGGTACTTACTCTTTATCATCACTTAATTAAGCTCTATGCAGTCTATACAAAGTCTGAGGGAACCGTCCTTCTTCTTCATAAATAGCAGCAGGGCACCCTACGAGGAATGACTGGGGCAGATAAGCTTTTGCCCCAGAAGTTCAGAGAGCTATCGTTTAAGTTCACTAGGTTCAGAACGACTCATACGGTACGTAAGCTTCAAAATAGGTTGAGATCCTAGAAATAGGTTGATGGAATATTCTATCTCTTGAGGGGGAGGTAGATTAGGCAATTCTTCTAGAAAGTTACAAACTACAGGGATTATATAAATTGTTAGATCAGTGTCTACGTTCCTGTTCATTAAAAGGTTAGGAAAAGCAAACAAAGTATATATACATAAAACTTTTGTTAAGTTTAAATATCTACAAGATGAGTTTTTATTTTTTTTAGTTGAGTGAATGGTTATAACTTTACTTTTATAGTTAATAATTTCTCTATATTTTTTAACCAATTCATACTTAGGATTATGTCAAATCTTGAGAAATCTAGGAGTATGAGATCTATAAGTAGTTCTGTTCTTGAGGCTTTTATTTTTTAGTTTCTATACCCACAATGAGATTTTAAAAGTCTCCTAAAGCGTGTCTATACTGCTAACATTTCATTCGATGGATTCAGGTTTAATATCTAAATTACAAGTAAAAGAGCAAGATATAAATGAGTAAGTAACACTTGTATCAATCGAGGCTCAAGTAGTGGTATTGTGAATAGAAGGCATATCCTGAATAATGACGGGAGTGGTAAGGGCACCAAGCTCGTCGAGATGGTAGACACATCCCTATGCTACAGGTCTGGTAATATCCTTTGGCCTTTGAGAGCAATCCTTCATAAAGTGTTGAGTGCTTCTGCACTTATAATAAGAGTTGTTCACACGCCGGCATGGTTGATCACTATATAAGCATCCACAAGGCTAACATGGTTGGGCAGTATTTCCTCTAGGTGGGGGCATAGCAGTGGGAGGAACAAATTATGGTCTCTCATTGGGACGATTGTTGCCAAGATCAGGTAGCCATCTTCTTTGCTGTTGTGGCTGATGATGCTGTTGAGTGTGGATTTGAGCAATGCGTTGGTGCCAGGCTAAGATAACGTTTTCAGCCAACTGAGCATGTTCAAGTACCTCAATATATGAGGTGGGTCTAAACATCACTACTCGATCATAGATATCCACACAAAGACCATTAATAAACTTTCCTAGCCTTGTGAGTCTCTACGGCAACCATTAAAAGGGTAGACCTAGACAACTAGGTAAACCAGGCTGCATATTGGGTGATGGTCATATTTTCCTGGAAGAGGTCCGAAAATTCTTCTATTTTTTCTTTCGAATGTATATAGGGAAGAAGTTCTCAAAGAAGGCATCCATAAAAACTTCTCAAGAGGTAGGGGAGGGTAGAACATCCTTCTTAAGTCATTACCAGTGTTCAGCTTCACCTGTCAACATAAAAGCGGAAAGGAGAACCTTCTGTTCTTCGATTAGGTCTAGGATAGAGAAAAACTTTTTTATTTGCAGGATTCAAGCTTATGCGGCCAAGGGCCGGGTCCTCCTTCGAAATGGGGTGGGTTCAGTTTTCTAAACTCGACAATGTTATGAGAGATAGAACGATCAGCATGGTGATAGTCATGGGGTGGAATATGTTGGTAGTTGTTGGCTTCATTTTGACCTAATACTATGGTTAGACCTTGGATGGCTTGAAAGAACTCGATAAATGCAGCTTTGGTTGGAGGATCCTAGGCCTTGGGTTTCTCAATTCTTTCTACAGATGGTCTCCTCGAGTCATTGGTCCTATAAAAGAAAAAGGAGACAGCGAGTTGGTGGTCTAGTTTTTAGGAAAAGAAATCTTCTAAGTATCTAAAGTAGTTTTTACTAGACCATAGCCTTAGTATAAGAGATTATTCTATGTAACTGCTCTGATACCATTTGTGACACCCAAATACTAATTGTGGCATAAGGGTGCCAAATACAGAAACATATTACAAGCACATTTAAAATAGTTATATGTAGTGGAATAAATATTACAATCCCTTATAAAATAAAATTTGAGTTCCAAATCTCATAATACTGAGGCAAAATAAAAATAAATACAAGCCTCTCCAAGAATGGACTCATCAGAGTGCAGGATAAAACATTCACTCGTAACAGTTCATGAATCCACGGGATCCTCAAATGTTTCAATAAGTAAGTCAACGAGTGGTTCCTCACTATTGTCATCATTTGGGGAAGGCATGCAAAGGAGTGAGTTCTATAAACTCAATAAAGGGAGAAGTATTTAAACAATATCGCTAAGATTTTAAAGGTGCATTAAAATAAGAAGAACGTATCATTAATCGCTTACTGTTGAAGGTCATAACATGTGAGTTCATTTCAATATTGAGAAAACATTTTGGTTTTAAGTATAAAAACATTAACATCAAAACATTCTACTCATGAATTACATCATATATCAAATAAAGAAAATCAAACAAATCATGTTATGACTTCTTTTCACCTTTTTCTTATTCTACGTGTGAAGTCGTTTCGACTTATATCTATTGAGGGCAATACGGATTCCTAACTACCACTATGGAATTATAAAGTTCATTTCATTTTCAACACATTTATGACTTACTAAACTATAACACATTTATGGCTAGCCAAACCATGGCACGTTCTATGACCAGGGTAGTGCCAACCACATTGGTCCTACATATAGAGGATAGTAATGACTGTACATTGCCATAGTGACCCTTACAATCATATTGCGTAACCACTCTCGTTAGAGGGTACACCATCATCCATAAAGAGCGGTATTCTCACATCTTTTCAAACTTGATAGGAGAGAAACAAAACCCTTCAAAGATAAAAGGCCTAACGGATCATATTAATTTAAATGTCATACATAGATATTTCAATGTACAATTTCACACGTTTTGTCAGATAATATCATACTTCTCAAATAAGAATCATAACGTATCATTTACTAACATATCATTATAATCATGTCATTTATTTTCAAGCAATGGTTACTAATCATGCAAATTTCATAGAATTTATACACGTGTATTTTTAAGTTTTAGCAAAAAATAAGCAGGCATCATGCCATTTCACATTAATACAATATTTCATTCGTTAATATAAAAAAAAACTCCTTAGAACATCCAAATAAATATCGAATTTTCACACGTGTATTTTTAAGTTTTAGCAAAAAATAAGCAGGCATCATGACATTTCACATTCATACAATATTTCATTTGTTAATATAAAAAAACTCCTTAGAACATCTAAATAAATACCGAATTTTCCTTAATGAAAGCTTGTAGCTTTCCTACGTTCCTCTTTATCTTTCTTTTTCTTATCTCTCTCTCTTTAAACTACTTTGGTGAGTGAAAATGAAGAAAAAGTGGTGAGGAAAGCGTGGGAAAGGGGTCCATATTTATAGGAAAAGTGGATCGTTGGATTTTTGCCAAGTGGTGCAAATCCATGAGGAGAAAGGGAGGGAAAGAGTTGATCAACCCGACGCAACGACTGATGGACGGTCGATGAGATGATGGTGATGTGATGACGACATAAAGGCTGAGGGCACGCTGACCAAGGGACGGTGCACACCTCCCAAATGACAGCGTCATGTTGACTGAACGGCGGTGTATACCTCCAAGGGGTGGGGCACACCGCCCAAGGCCTGCTATGCACTAGCAGCGCCTGTTGTGCGTGCTTGCTGTGGTGCCTGCACACACAGGTGCACAGTGTCATGTGCGCAGACTGCGCTCTTCATGCCCTCTGTATACAGGTTGTGCGCGCAGGCGCACGTTTGGCTGTCCGCATGCACGCGTGTGGACGGCTTGCGGGACCGACACAGTTGGGGAAAGTTTTCTCGCGATTTTTTCGTGGGATTTTTTTGCCATTTTTTCTCTATTTTCCTAAACTTTAAAAATTAGTTAACAAAATCAAAATATTATGTAAATAAAATAATTTTTAAATGAACCTAAAATTATACAGAAATTTAAAACATATATTTAACTGCCTAACTGCTTTAGTGCCTGAGTAAATAGAGGTTTTATATAATATATTTAAGCACGAAGGTTTCAGGGTATTACGCTACCCCAAATAGCTATTTTAGTCTGAAACATAAATTATGTTATTCATTTCAAACCAATATGTGATAAAGACTTATCACCCTCATAAATTGACCAAATAACCTTGTAATTGGAATTCAAGGCCAAGTTTTATTTGTTTCTCCTATTATAATTCCACTTGACCCAAGAGAAAAAAGATATACAATACATGTTTCCAATAACATAAACTAACTTGTGTAACACCCCAAAATTTGGACACAAATTTTAAAAATATTTTTGGGAGAAATTATGAAAAAAAAGGATGTTAAAAGAATTTGATCATTTTTGTGAGACTTAATTTAATAATTTTGTGGAAATTTTAGATAAAAATTTGAATAAAATTACATGTTGGAACTAAAGTATGTGTTTTAGATGATGGGAGAGGGACTTGAAAGGATTGTAATAATTCCAAAACCTCATACCACAAAAAATCAAAAAGTTTTACCACCTAATTCAACCTCCTTACTTGATTCTATACCCATTAATAAGGAATTCAAAAACTAGATAATTAAGAAAATAAAAATAAAAATGAGAGACGTCATGGCTTACCTGATAAGTTGATCCTTGATTCTCTAGCTCAATAAGACTTCAAAAACTCTCTATCATGAAGAACTTGAAGAACTTTCACAAAATTAGCAAAACTAATTTTCTTAAGTAAAAGTGTAACACCCTGCCCATCATTGTGTTTAATTTATTTGGAAAATTCTATTTATTCGGGCCTTTAGGCCATTTTGAACTCATTTAATTTACTCCACAAATTATTATTGTAATTCTTTAATTATGCCATATTTATTTATTTTGATTTTATATAATTTTAGTTAATTTTAATTAATTTTATTTTAGTCTAATTATTTTTTTGAAATAAATTTCAGAAAAATAGAAAAACGGGAGAAAATCTCGTGGGAAAGGGTTGGCCTCGTAGGCGCCCGTGGACAGTAGGGGCACACGTGCACACAGTAGGCGCAGGACATGCGCACAGTCTGCACGTCCCATCCGCACATGTGGCGTGGGGTTGACTTTGCGCGCGTCATGTCGCACGCAAGCAGGCTGTCCCCACATCACCTCGCGTGCGAACAGGCGCCATATACTGTGCACACATCGTCCCCGTAGCAAGTTTGCGCAGACAGGCCCCTGTACGCTTGTGGCTCGCGCGCACAGTGTTTAGCGTGCCAAGACCCTGTGCGCATGACAGGGTGGGTTGTACGCCTTTAGGCTACCCTGTAGTCCTAGGTGGGCCATTGCCGCCTCGGGCAGTGCGATGCCCTTGCCAGTGGAAGAGATTTTTTCCTTTATTTTTCATGCCGATCATCTTTTTCTCTCTTTCTTCATTGGATTTTGCCACTTGGTGCAAATCCAACGGCTCCCAATTTCTATAAATACGGGCCCTTCCTTCTCATTTTTTTAACACTTCCATTCTTCCACCTTTAAAGAATTAGAGAGAGAGAAATAGAGTGATCTAGAGGGAGAAGGAAATGAAGAAAAGTAGAACGGTGTAGAAGAAATTATCAAGATTTCGGTAAGGAATCTAGTTTTTTTTAAACGTCTTAAGGGGTATTTTTAGATAAAAAAGGATTAAATTGATAATTTTTGATTTTGTTTATTTTGCACGCTTTTGTGTTTATAGGTTTAATAAGTTGAATTGTTCTCAATTTCAAGCATGTTATGTGATTTGTAGACACTTGATGATTTGCATGTTATTAAAATAATATGAAATTGGTAAGGTTACCTGAAAAATAAAAGAAACAAGAAAAAAAAGAGAAATGTGGAATGAAGCATGAATGGTCTGATTATGTATCTGTATTGACATGTATAATGCATTAAGTGTCTTGCTAGACTTTTTATCTCTGAGGGGTATCTGTTCCCCTAATCCCATTTGGGGTATCTATTTTTTCCATCCCCCATCTGGTTTGGAAAGACGTAAGAGGATTGCTCCCTGTGGATGACAGTGTACCCTCTGACGAGAGTGGTGACGCAAATATTTATTAGGGGTCATCTTTGGCTAAGTACTGTTGTGACTATAAAATATCTGATAGGACCTGTAACACCCTGCCCATCACTGTGCTTAACTAATTTGGAAACCTATTTATTCAGGTCTTTAGGTCGTATTGAACTCATTTAATTTACTTTGCATATTATTTATCATAATTCGTGATTTTTTTATTTATAATTAATTTAATTTAATTTAATTCTAAGTTAATTTTGTTAATTTTATTTATTTTATTTTAGTACAAAAAAATGAAAAATAAAATTTCGCAAAAAAAAAAACAGCAAAATGGGAAAAATCCCGTAGAAAAATCCTACTAGGAAGGGGAGCTACCAATGCGGGATGCTTGCTTACTGTGCACACGAACGTGCACAGAGCTAGCGCAGGACGTGCGCATAGCTCGAATGTCCCATCTGTGCGCACAGCGCAGGGTCAGATCCTGTATGCGTCCTGTCTCTCTCAGGCGGGCTGTCCGCACGTCACCTCCTGCGCAGATAGGTGCCACACACTGTGCGCGCGCCATCTGCACAGTTGGCCTGCACGAATAGGCCCCTGTGTGCCTAGAACTTGCGCGAAGTAGGCCCAAGCGCCTAGGCCTTACACGTGCATACTCTAGCCCCTATATGCGCGGCAGGAGGCCTTTGCGTGTGCAGGATAGCCTCCAGTGTGCCAGGCGTGCCATTGTCGCCTTGGGTAGTGCACCATCGTTGTCGGCGGAAGAGACCTTCTTCCCTTGTTTTTTTGTGCAGATCATCTTTTTCATCTCTCTCTTCACCGAATTTCACCACTTGGCATGAATTCGACAGTTCTTACTTTCTATAAATTGGTATTCCCTTCCTATTCCTCCCCACACTTCCATTCTTCCATTTTTCAAGAATTAGAGAGAGAAAAAGAGAGAAACAGTGATCTAGAGAGAGAAGGAGGGAAAGAAAAGAAGAATGGTGAAGGAAAAAATATCAAGGTTTTGGTAAGGAATTTTGTATTTCTTTCAATGTCTTAAGGAGTAGTTTTAGATAAAAGAAAAATCATTAAATATGATAATTGTAATCCTGCCTGTTTTGCATGCTTTTATGTTTGTAGGTCTAATAAGCTGAATTGTTCTTGTTTCAAGCATGCCATATGATTTATAAACACTTGATGTTTTACATGTAATAAAAATAATATGAACTCGGTATTGTTAACTAGAAAAAAAAAGAAAAAAACAGAAAGTTGAATGAAGAATGAATGGTCCGAAGTATGTATCTGCATTGACATGCATAATGTATCAAGTGTCCCATTAGGCTTTTTATCTCTGTGTGGTATCTATTCCCCTCAGCCCATCCAGGGTATCTGTTCCCCTAACCCCATCTGGGTTATTTATTCCCCTAACCCCATCTAGGTTATCTGTATCCCCCTCCTCCATCTAGTCTGGAAAGACGTAAGAGGATCGCTCCTTGTGGATGACAATGTACCCTTTGACAAGAGTAGTGATGCGAATATCTGATAGGGGTCACCTTTGGTTAACTATTATGTGACTGTAATATTTGATAGGACCATTATGGTTAGTACGGTCGTGGTCGTAGATTGTACCATGGTTTGGCCAGCTGGAATTGTGCCTGGACAAATTGTCGTTATCTGTATCTGATCTTGTCATTCCACATGGGTAGTTCGAAATCTATATATGCCTTTAGAGATAAAAGTTGTAACGACTTCGTGAAACATGACACAAAAATATGAGTATTTCATGATTTATTTGATTTTCTCTATTATCTGGCATATGTATGTTTGTTTGGTAAGTATTTTTGTTAAAATAATTCACTTTTAAAACCTTACAATATTATTTAAATACTGTTTTTCTTATTGAGTATATAGACCTCACTTTTTCTATGCCCCTCAGATGAGGAAGAAAATGAGGAACTGTAAGCTGACCTGCCAATTGAAGTCTATGAGGATCCCTTAGATCCACAAAACTTGAGTGCATGATTGTTCCTGCACTCTTATTAGTCCAATAGCATAATGAAAGAAGTTGCCTTCTTTTGCATTTTGATTTTGTATTTTGTAGCCACTTTGCCTCAGTTATATGTATATAATTGAAACTCAAATATATTTATAAGGGATTTGTATTAATTTGTCTCGTTGCATAAAATTTTATCATGCACTTGTTACTCTATTTCTGCATCTAACACCCATTTGCCTTAATTAGCATTTGGGATATCACAAATGATATTAGAGCAGAATAATGCAGATCAAGTCACTTACACTAAGGCTTAGGTAGAAAGATCCTTAGATGTTCTTAGAAAGAATAACTCCTCTTATAAAAAAAATTAAATGACTAACTCATCTCTTCCTTTCTTTTATAGGAATGACATGTGGAAGACCATCCGTAGAGTGTATTGAGCGACCTGAAGCCCTGGATCACCCGACTAGGGTTTAAGTTGCCAAACTCATCTGAGCCATCCAAGGATTGATTACAGCTGTAGGACAAAATCAAGCCAACCCTTATCCACCTCCTGCCCCCAAATACCAAATAGCCCAGAGGTCCATTTCTCATAACATAACAAAGTTTAAGAAGTTTAACCCGCCACATTTTGAAGGTGGTCTTGACCCCTTAGTAGCCGAAGCATGGATCCTACAGATAGAGAAAATTTTCTCTGTCCTAGAACTGACTGAGGAATAGAAGGTTCTCCTAGTAGCTTTTATGCTCAACGATGAAGTTGAACACTGGTGGCTATTTAAGAAGGAAGTCCTACCTAACCCTAGCACCTAGAAAGTTTTCATGGATGCATTCTTTAATAACTTTTTCCCTATTTATATCCGAGAAAAGGAGGAGGAATTTCAGGACCTCCGTTAAGGAAATCTAACGGTTTTTCAGTATGCAGCTCATTTTGTCCAACTATATAGGTTTGCCCCTCTAATGGTCACCCTTAAAAGCCGAATAACTAAAAAGTTTCTAAAGAGGCTTCGTGCTGACATCTATGACCAGGTCGCGATATTAAGACCCAGCTCATATGCAGAGGTGCTAAAACATACCGAGTTTGTCGAAGACCTTATCTCAGCCAAGCACCAACGCATTGTCCGAGTTCGTACCCAACAACAACCCCAACAACTTAGGAGGAGATTGCCCAATCCAGTAAGTAGCCACCCTGATAAATGAACTAGAGTTGCTCTTCCCCCTGTCTTGCCTCCACCTACCGTTCAACCGCCTAACCTAACCAACCTTGTCAGGATTGTGGTCACTCGCATTGTGACCTACCTTGTCGACATATCAATCATGCCTGCTATCAGTGCGGAAGCACCCAATATCTTATAAAAACTGCCCCCAGTGACCAAAAGATGTGGCTAGGCCTGCAGCTTAAGGTCGCGTGTACTACCTGTGTCATTCATGATAGTTCTATCCATGATACTTCTGTCAATGCTTTGATCGATACAAGTGTTTTTCATTTTTTTATTTCTTGTGCATTTGCTTGTAATCTTGATTTTAGGCCAGAACCTTTAGCAAAAACATTAACAGTAAAAACTCCCTCTAGGAGATTATTAGAAGCTCACTGTGTATATAAAGATTGTAAAATAAAAGATTTAGAAATAGAAGTATTTGTGAATCTAATACTGTTATATTTTTTAGGATTTGGTGTAATATTAGGAATGGACTGGTTAGAAAAGTATAGAGTAATAATCGATTGTGAAAGTAAAATTTTAACCTTACAGTCCCCAAAAAAGGAATAAAATTATTGTTATTATTTTTCCTAACAATTCAATAAATAAGAACATGGGTGTTGATCCTGTTGTGTGTTCCATACCAATTGTTTGAAACTTTCCAGATGTCTTTCCCATCGAACTTTTCAGTTTGCCTCCTCCATGAGTAGTGGAGTTCCTAATTGAATTGCTGCTTGAAACCCAGCCAATCTTGAAGCTCACCTATCGTATAAGTTGTGCTGAGCTTGCAGAGCTAGAAAGTTAGCTTATGAACTAATTACCCGGAAGTTTATCTACCCTCGTCATTCTCTTTGGGGCACTCTAGTATTGTTCGTGAGAAAGAAGGATTGTTCCCTCAGACTCTGCGTGGATTACTAGAAACTCAACCGAGTAACAATTAAAAGCAAGTACCCCTTACCTTGGATTGACGACCTCTTTGATCAATTGCAAGGAGCCACAGTCTTTTCAAAGATTGACCTCAGGACGTCATATCATCAGCTGAAAGTCAATGAAAAAGATATTCCAAAGATCACCTTCCAGTGTAGGTACGGTTTGTAAGGTTTTTAAAAGTGAATTATTCTAGCATAAATACTTACCATTTGGTCACATTATAGACCTATCTTACCTTATGAAAATAATTTATTTATTAGAGAAAACATCACGTTGGTACAACAAGAACAAATATACATCATGCCAGATAATAGAGAAAATCAAATAAATCAAGAAATGTTCAGATTTTTGTGTCATGCTTCGCAAAGTCATTACAACTTCCATCTTTGAAGATAGATATAGATTTTTAACTACCCAAGTGGGATGATCAGATCAGATACAGATACGACAATTTGCTCAAGCCCATTTTAAGTTGGCCAAACGATGGTATGATCTACGACCACGACCGTACCAACCATAGTGGCCCTATAGATATCTACAGTCACGATAGTACATAGCCCAAAGTGACCCCTAACAAATATTCGCATTACCACTCT
>NW_019014692.1:2192993-2208277 GCF_000150535.2 Carica papaya | reverse complement strand
TAAAGGTTAAAAAAGAAATTGATGGATAAGTAATTACAAATTTGAAACAAAACAAAATCAGGAGAAAATCATAAGTACACTAGATAATAAATTAAGAAAAACAAATTTAGTAAAGTAAGTGTATTGACCTAAAATAAGAATCAATAATTGTGAGTATTAGTAATTTTGAATGTAAGAAATACGAATAAGAATTTGGATTAGTAGGAAGGATTAATAAGACAAACATGTAAAGATTGAAACAAATCAAATATATGGAATTCAAATAATTAGAAAATATGTGTGTGAAAAGAGAAGTCGAAAATATTAGTAAGGCTTCAAACCCAACTTGTTTAGTCGTGAATCAAGGAAAGGAGGCTGCATGTATGGCTAAAATTCGACAATTCTCGTAGTGAACCCCACTGATGGATACATGATTTGAACTTACTCTAGATGTGGATAAGTATGCATGCTTTTGTTTTGATTGAGATTGCCAAGCAAAGTACTATTATGGCCAATTTAATAAGTTTGGTTTGTAAGTATCAGGCTTGTTCATATAATGAGGGGGATCCTTTTTACCTCTCCTCATTAATGATGTAAACGATATCGTGCAATAAAAGATAAAACCCTTAAATAAGCTATAAAAAATGCAAATATATGAGTCTAATATGATTTTGATTCGATATAAATTTAATTCGATATGAATACGATTTGAATCTCTTATGTAAGAGTCTATGATTTAACATGTGTGAATGTTAAATATTCTGTAAGTTTCTAAAATATTTATGTGGACATTAGATAAAATTTTAAAAATAAAATGTAAGAAAGAACGAACCACCATTAAGTATAAGTATGTGTAATTAAGAAATTATCAGGAGATATTGGAAGAAAAATTATTAGATTTTGTTTTGTTTTTGTTTATGATTGTTAATGTTTAATGTTTTTCTTTAAAAAAATTACATATGGTTTTATATGCTCTACATGAATACATGTATACATATCTTAATTATAGATATACTGTCTTATTCTTATTGAGCACGTGAATCTCAACCCAATTCACAACTCTCATTCCAGATTAGGAAGGACCAGAATCAACTCCAGGATTATAAAAGACCTTGAAGGAAAACTTTAGCTCCTTGTTTAAATTTTGGTGTAGTAAGATAAAGGTAAACTAAGTAATTATTTGTCAATATCTTTTGTTAGAAAAATGTCTAATGCAGAACCCAAGACCAACATTGTGGTAAAGAACCCCACATATAATATCAACATGCAGAAATCTTAAATCTTTAAGCAAACCCTTCCTGTAGCAGCCCCGGAAATTTAAAATGGAATTTATATTCAAAAATATCAAATGCAGAAGCGAGGTCAAAATTTGAATAACATCCCTTACACTGAAACCGAAACGTGCTCACAAAATATAAAACATTAAACTACTTAAAGGAGAAACTTGGAAGTAAAAACTACGAATGTGACTATGGAGTCTTTAGGCGCCCCCTTCGTCGTCCTCCTGCGGAATCGGCTCGGGAACGATGTCCTCTTGATCTGAAATGATTAAATAAGGAATGAGCTACACTAGCCCAGTAAAGACATCACGATATCTCACCGTCACGGAGGTAAAGGTGGGTAGAAAACACAAAAAGACCAATGGAGCATAATTTACAACAAATCCTTTTATCGATAAATAAACCTTTACCATTTACTTACCTCGGTGAAATTCATAAAACAATATACGAAAGCAATAACATCATCATCATCATGGAAATATATATATGAACTGTATAACATAATACCTATCACACTTTTCGTAATTCAATCGTTACACAACATATTTTCCTAATTCATCAGCCCACTAGTATCCATGGGGATCCATAGGGGTCCCGCTACCCGTTAATCCTTAACACTTGAAATCAAATTCCAGGGCCGTCCCCATACCCCGTCCGGTATGGGCGCCAAACCATAGACCTCATTACCCCGTCCGGTATGAGGGTGAAACGGGCCGTCCCCATACCCCGTCCGGTATGGGAGACCACAATCCCGGTAGGGTTCCCTACGAACCCAGTCCGTCCACCATCTCCCAGGATATCTAGTCAGGCTGACCACATTATACCATTATCTATTTACATAATTGTTCATTCTCTTTTTCCTCAGTCAGCAACATTAATCCACATACAAGCAAGCAAAACGATAATTTATGCTAAGCAGACAACATACAGCATCAATATCCCGGTCATTTAATCCATAATCAATAAAACAGTAAAACATGCACACGAAACTATAAAATGAAAACATCGAACCTCATGCTACGTTTAAAACTGTAAAACAGGCCAAATAACAATTAACCGACAAACACACTAGACTCGGGCTCCATTAGCGACCTTAAGCAATTTCACACATTCGTTGATTCATGAAATACCGTTTTATCATTTATTGAACTTTAAAACCGTGATAGGAAATAAGGTGAGGGGTCCTTACTCCTTTCGGGGTCCGAACACGGCTTCACGGTGCGCTTGCAGGCTGTCCCTAATTTTCCCTGAATTTTCCTCGGGGAACTGAAACGCACTACTGGTACCTACACGTGTTCCAAAAAAATCCCAAATTAGGCCCAGGGCCCCTTTTGGCCCAAATCGCAACTCCAGCACGGCGGCTCCGCCGTGCTCCGGCGACAGCGCCGCCGCTGGCGGTGGCTATTCGCCTCGAGTTGGCTGTTTTCGGCCGTTTTCGGCCATTTCCGGCCGAATTCGGCCACACGCGCATCGGTCCCTGCGAGAAAACAACCCTAGGGCCCTCGGGGGGCCAAAAAATCACGGAAAAACGGAACTTACCGAAGGCGGCGCTCTCGGGTGCAGTGGCTCTCCGGCGAGATTCATGTTTTGATGATTCGGCTCCGGTCAACCTGTAGAGAAAAGAATGGTAATCGCGGTGATATAAAAATTGCATCAAACGGAGGCCGGGAAGGGCCTCATCGGAGGCAAAAACCGAGAAGGGCGCGGCGGCGCCGCTGGGCTTCGGCCGTGTATTCCGGCCGTTTGGCAGGGATTTTGGCTCCGATTTGGCCACAGGAGGAATCAGCGTGGAAAAACTAGTCCGAGTACGAAATTTACCTCGATCGGCGGTCGGAAGTTCCTCCGGTGCGGCAGCGGGTGGCGACGGCCGGCTTCTGGTTCATCTTCTCCGGCGACTGGCAGGCGGCTAGGGTTTGTGGTCTGGTGTGAGGGTTCTATTTATAACCCCTTGCCTTTTGATCTCAGCCGTCCATTTTGTTTTAATTTGGACCGTCCGATCGCACGCTTGATCTGGGCCCTCCGATCGCGCCCACGCGGATCGCCAACGTGGCCCTTTTGGAACGACGTGGTTTTGCCACGTGGCAGGTCCCGGTTGGCCGGGACTGTTGACCCGGCCTGCTGACGTGGCTACCGATGTGGCTTTTTTTTTTTTTTTTTCCTTCTCGGTTCGGGCGCTACAACTCTCCCCCCCATAAAGAAATTTGGTCCCCAAATTTGCCTCATTACTCTTGATCAAACAGATGGGGATATTGGGCCCTAAATTCTGATTCCAGTTCCCAAGTCGCCTCCCTGGGCGTGTGGTTCTGCCACATGACTTTTACAAATGATATTTCCCGGTTGCGGAGTATTCTGCTTTCTCGGTCCGTGATACTGACCGGTACTTCTTCATAAGACAAGTCCTCTCGGAGTGGAAGCGGTTCGTGAGTCAAGACATGAGAAGGGTCCGGATTGTACTTACGTAGCATAGATACATGAAACACATTATGAACCCGGGAGAGCTCAGGAGGCAGTGCAAGTCTGTAGGCAGTGGTACCAATCTTGTCTAAGATTTCAAAGGGTCCAATATATCTGGGGTTTAATTTTCCGCTCCTGCCGAACCTACTAATCCCCTTGAAGGGGGTGACTTTAAGAAACACCCGGTCGCCTTTCTCAAAGGCCAGGTCTCTTCTCCGGGTATCGGCATAACTCTTCTGCCTACTCTGAGTTGTCTGGATGTTCTTCTTGATCTTAACTATCTTGGACGTGGTTTCTTCTACCAAATCCGGGCCAAACAATCTTCTATCTCCCACTTCCTCCCAACAGATCGGTGACCTGCACGGACGCCCATATAGCGCCTCGTATGGGGCCATGCCGATGCTTGCTTGGTAACTGTTGTTGTAAGTAAACTCTATCAGGGGTAGGTTGTCGTCCCAATGGCCCCCGGAATCAAGGACACAAGCTCGGAGCATATCCTCCAGCGTACAGTACTAAGAGACAGCTTTGTTCCCATAGCTTGCTGGAAACTATTCCAAAACCGAGAAGTTAATCTGGGATCCCTGTCGGATACCACTGTTACTGGAACTCCATGTAGTCTGACTACCTCCCGGATATACATTCTTGCCAACTTGTCCAAGGGATCAGTCATTCTGATGGCCAGGAAGTGGGAAGACTTAGTGAGTCGGTCAACAATTACCCATATAGCATCATGTCCCGATCGTGCCTTGGGTAGTCCTGATACGAAGTCCATGGTGATATGTTCCCACTTCCACTCTGGAATCGGTAAAGGCTGAAGTAACCCACCCGGGCGTTGATGTTCTGCTTTGACCTGCTGACATACCAAGCACTTAGATACAAAGTCGGCTATATCTCTCTTCATCCCATTCCACCAGAACCGAGGTCGCATAGTTTGGTACATTTTCGTACTTCCTGGATGCATGGCGAACCTTGAACTATGGGACTCTGTCATGATGTCTCTTCTTAACTCATTGTCGTCTGGGACACACACTCTGTCCTTGAAACGAATCAATCCGTCGGTGGAGATCTGAAATTCTGAGTTCACTCCCTGTTCTGCACTCTTCTTGCGGGTTACTAGGGCGGGGTCGACTGACTGAGCTTCCTTTATTCTTTGGATTAACTCGGGTTGGACTGCTAAGTGGCCCAAACATGTGACTCTCTTCAGGTCTCGCAGGCGAACCTGCTGTGTAGCCCCAATGGACCTACATTCTGAAACCATCAGATGGGCTAGGGTGCCTGCACTTTTCCTGCTGAGGGCATCGGCCACCACGTTGCCCTTACCTGGATGGTATAGGATGTCACAATCATAGTCCTTGAGGAGTTCCATCCACCTTCTCTGACGCATGTTGAGATCCTTCTGGGTGAAGATATGCTTCAAACTCTTATGATCGGTGTAGATCTGAAAGGTCTCTCCATACAAATAATGGCACCAGGTTTTCAAGGCGTGTATGATGGCGGCAAGCTCCAAGTCATGGGTAGGATAGTTCTTCTCATGATTCTTTAGCTGTCTAGACCCATATGCTATAACATTTCCATGCTGCATTAGGACACAACCCAGGCCCAGATAGAAGGCATCACTATAAACTGTGTACCCTCCTGATCCACTCGGTAGAGCCAGCACTGGTGCAGTAGTCAGTCGCTTCTTCAACTCTGAAAAACTCCTCTCGCAGTTCTCATTCCATTCAAACCTTGCATTCTTCTTTGTGAGTCGGGTTAGAGGAGCTGCTAGACTAGAGAACCCTTCGACAAACCGGCGGTAATAACCTGCCATCCCTAAGAAACTGCGAACTTCCTTAATTGTTGTCAGCCTTTCCCAACTAAGTACCACTTCAACCTTTTCGGGGTTCACCGACACCCCTTCCTTCGATATAACATGTCCTAGGAAGGCGGTTTGTTCGAGCCAAAATCCACACTTGCTCAACTTCGCATACAACTTCTTTTCTCTGAGTACCTGTAGGACTTGGGCAAGATGATGAGCATGCTCTTCCCTACTTTTTGAGTAGACTAAGATATCATCGATGAACACGATGACAAATTGGTCCAAGAATTTTCTGAAGATTCTGTTCATTAGATCCATAAAGATGGCCGGGGCGTTGGTTAGCCCAAACGGCATAACCAGGAACTCATAGTGTCCGTACCTGGTTCGGAATGCCATCTTTGGGGATGTCTTCTGCTCTCACTTTTACCTGATGGTAACCTGATCGTAGATCTATTTTAGAAAAGACCTGTGCACCCTGCAACTGATCGAAAAGGTCATCAATCCGGGGAAGAGGGTACTTGTTCTTAATTGTTACCTTTTTTATCCTTCTATAATCAATGCACAGTCTCAACGTTCTATCCCCTTTCTTTGCAAAAGTAACCCCGGCACCCCATGGGGAAATGCTGTGTCTAATGAAGCCCCTGTTTTTGTAGCTCAGTGATTTGTTTCCTCAGCTCTTCCATCTTGATGCGGCTCCTTCGGTAAGGAGCTACCGAGATGGGCTGGGTTCCTGGCTGTAAGTCTATGGTGAACTCGATCTCTCTGTCCCCTGGTAGACCGGGCAGTTCATCCGGAAATAGGTCTGGAAAGTCTCGAACTACTGGAATCTCTTGGATACAAACTTCTTTCTTGGGTTTACCTAGTTAGAGAAAATACAATATTAAGGCATTGGGAATTAAGAAGAAAAGAATTTGCCATTAGGGGAAATCAGTAACGAATAATTTTATTAACTTGTAAATGGCTCCTCGTTGGGAGGATTAAATACAATCTTTTTGTTAAAGCAGTCTATGGTGACGTGATACGCCGCTAGCCAATCCATTCCTAGGATTACATCAAAATCCCCTGTGTCTAACCCTATCAGGTCTACCCTCAATTTCCTATCTGCTATCTCCACGGCACATGCCCTGTAGACAACCTCTCCTAGCAATGTCTCCCCCCCAGCGGTAGATACAAACAATAATGAATCAAGTCTATCAGGTGATACACGAATTTTAGAAGCAAGAACATGTGAAATAAAAGAATGCGATGCACCAGTATCAAACAAAATATGAGCAATGTGGCCAGAGATAGTATACATACCATGTACCACGTCCGGGTCTGCGTCGGCATCCTTCTGGGTAAGGTTGTAAACTCTACCCTGGATTGGAGGCCTCCCTTGATTCTGGTTCCTAGGGCACTCCCTCGCATAGTGCTGGGCACTGCCGCATATGCGACAAGTGTTGTTGAGGCGGTAGCAGGGTCGGTCCCCATGATCCCTGCTGCAGTACTGGCAGATCTTCCCACATGCTGCCCCCATAGCCTGAGGAGGGGCCTGAATGGCAGGCCTGGGCCTCTTACTGGGTTGGACAGGCATGGTAGGCGCTGGCCTGCAGAGCGGGGCTGAGGGTCGGGAACTTCCCGCTAGCTGAGGGCAGGTGTCGAAGCTTCTTTCTATGATATGCGCCTTTGCCAGGACTGCCGAATATGTCTCGAGCTCCATCACCAATAAGTGTTGTCTGATCGCCGGGCGGAGGCCCCACTTGAATTTCCTGGCCTTTCGGCCCTCATCCAACAATGTCTCCGGGGCATGTCGGCCCAGCTCCAGGAACTTGCGGGCATACTCCGACACTGTCATATTACCCTGGACCAATTGAGCAAATTCCATTTCCTTTAAATGTTGGATGTGTTTAGGGAGATACTCCGCATGGAAGGCCGCTAGGAACTGCTCCCAAGTAACTGGTACAGGCAGGGTGGCCCGCTTGAGCTCCCACCAGCGTACTGCTTCCCCTACCAGCATGTAGGAGGCAATGGCAGCCCTCTGCTCAGGAACTACTCCCAAGGTCTCAAAAGCTCTCTCAGTCTCTGCCAGCCAGTATTGGGCCTCTTCGAACGAGGATCCCCCTGAAAAAGTAGAAGGGTTTAGTCTCCTGTACCTCTCTATGAAGCCCGGGTCGATCAAGGAGGGAGCGGGGTCCCGAGGTAGAGGGACTGGGGCCGGCTGAGGGTGGACTGGGGGACCCTGTGGTGGCGCCTGCTGATGTGGTGGGGGCACTGGAATGTGCTGTGGCGGCACCTGTTGGTACTGTGGCTGTGGTACCGGATCGTACCGCGGCTGTGGTGTCGGGTGGTATCGTGGAGGAACAGGCTCCTACCGGGGTGGCTCGGGATCAGCCTGCTGTAGCGGGGGCTCGACCTGCGCTAGCGGAGGAGGTCCCGGTAACTCCCTTCTCTCCTCTTGCCTTCACTGGGCAGCTGCGAGAGCCTCCACCATCTCGAATAGTCTATCTAAATCCTCCCGAATTGAATTATCTGGGGCCGCTCGGTTTAGTGGGGGCCTTCCTCTCCTCATTCCTGTGTACCTGTATTTACAAGGAATGATTGAGTAACAATATATCGGTGAGTATTTCTCTAAGGCACATTAGTGTAAGGGATGGGTCCGAGGAAATGCGGCTCTGATACCAACTGTAGCAGCCCCGAAAATTTAAAATGGAATTTATATTCAAAAATATCAAATGCGGAAGCGATGTCAAAATTTGAATAACATCCCTTACACTGAAACCGAAACGTGCTCACAAAATATAAAAGATTAAACTACTTAAAGGAGAAACTTGGAAGTAAAAACTACGAATGTGACTATGGAGTCTTTAGGCGCCCCCTTCGTCGTCCTCCTGCGGAATCGGCTCGGGAACGATGTCCTCTTGATCTGAAATGATTAAATAAGGAATGAGCTACACTAGCCCAGTAAAGACATCACGATATCTCACCGTCACGGAGGTAAAGGTGGGTAGAAAACACAAAAAGACCAATGGAGCATAATTTACAACAAATCCTTTTATCGATAAATAAACCTTTACCATTTACTTACCTCGGTGAAATTCATAAAACAATATACGAAAGCAATAACATCATCATCATCATGGAAATATATATATGAACTGTATAACATAATACCTATCACACTTTTCGTAATTCAATCGTTACACAACATATTTTCCTAATTCACCAGCCCACTAGTATCCATGGGGATCCATAGGGGTCCCGCTACCCGTTAATCCTTAACACTTGAAATCAAATTCCAGGGCCGTCCCCATACCCCGTCCGGTATGGGCGCCAAACCATAGACCTCATTACCCCGTCCGGTATGAGGGTGAAACGGGCCGTCCCCATACCCCGTCCGGTATGGGCGCCAAAACACATAAGATCTCCATACCACGTCCGGTATGGGAGACCACAATCCCGGTAGGGTTCCCTACGAACCCGGTCCGTCCACCATCTCCCAGGATATCTAGTCAGGCTGACCACATTATACCATTATCTATTTACATAATTGTTCATTCTCTTTTTCCTCAGTCAGCATCATTAATCCACATACAAGCAAGCAAAACGATAATTTATGCTAAGCAGACAACATACAGCATCAATATCCCGGTCATTTAATCCATAATCAATAAAACAGTAAAACATACACACGAAACTATAAAATGAAAACATCGAACCTCATGCTACGTTTAAAACTGTAAAACAGGCCAAATAACAATTAACCGACAAACACACTAGACTCGGGCTCCATTAGCGACCTTAAGCAATTTCACACATTCGTTGATTCATGAAATACCGTTTTATCATTTATTGAACTTTAAAACCGTGATAGGAAATAAGGTGAGGGGTCCTTACTCGTTTCGGGGTCCGAACACGGCTTCACGGTGCGCTTGTAGGCTGTCCCTAATTTTCCCTGAATTTTCCTCGGGGAACTGAAACGCACTACTGGTACCTGCACGTGTTCCAAAAAAATCCCAAATTAGGCCTAGGGCCCCTTTCGGCCCAAATCGCAACTCCGGCACGGCGGCTCCGTCGTGCTTCGGCGACAGCGCCGCCGCTGGCGGCGGCGATTCGCCTCGGGTTGGCTGTTTTCGGCCGTTTCCGGCCAAATTTGGCCACACTCGCATCGGTCCCTGCGAGAAAACAAACCTAGGGCCCTCAGGGGGCCAAAAAATCACGGAAAAACGGAGCTTACCGGCTGCGGTGCTCTCGGGTGCGGCGGCTCTCTGGCGAGATTCGTGTTTTGGTGATTCGGCTCCGGTCAACCTGTAGAGAAAAGAATGGTGATCACGGTGATATAAAAATTGCATCAAACGGAGGCCGGGAAGGGCCTCATCGGAGGCAAAAACCGAGAAGCGCGCGGCGGCGCCGCTGGGCTTCGACCGTGTATTCCGGCTGTTTGGCCGGGATTTTGGCTCCGATTTGACCACAGGAGAAATCAGCGTGGAAAAACAAGTCGGGGGTACGAAATTTACCTCGATCGGCAGTCGGAAGTTCCTCCGGTGCGGCGGCGGGTGGCGGCGGCCGGCTTCTGGTTCGTCTTCTCCGGCGAGTGGCAGGGGCTAGGGTTTGTGGTCTGGTTTGGGGGTTCTATTTATAACCCCTTGCCTTTTGATCTCAGCCGTCCATTTTGTTTTAATCTGGGTCGTCCGATCGCACGTTTGATCTGGGCCGTCCGATCGCGCCCACGTAGATCGCCAACGTGGCCCTTTTGGAACGACGTGGTTTTGCCACGTGGCAGGTCCCGGTTGGCCGGGACTGCTGACCCGCCTGCTGACGTGGCTGCTGACGTGGCTTTTTTTTTTTTTTTTTTTTCTTTCTCGGTCTGGGCGCTACACTTCCTACTTGACCCACAAGTAACTTGTGAAAGCAAACCAAAATAACCGAGAAATAAATCGAAATAGCAAAGATTCTATTAATAAGTCAATTCAGATTTTCCAACTCAACAAAATGATTAAAGCAACCTCCCTTGAAGAACACTCACTCTCACAATTAGTACAAGCTAAAAGTAAAATAATTTGATAATTTTATTGATATGAACTAAATTGTTTACAACCTAAGGGTGTAGCTTTTATATAGACTTTCACTCGATCAAATCTAATTGAAATCAAACTCTAAGGTTTTAACAAAACTCTTAAACTAATTACATCTCAAATTGCATTAAAATAAATAAATCTAACTAGGATAAATCTTCTCCTCTACTGGTCGAATCTTGGAATCCAAATTAATTTGAAGTATCTTAATGCATTTTGAATGTTATTCACTTAATTAATTAATTAAATTGAAGAATTTTTGTTGAAGAAGGATGAAGCTTGCGATCTTTAATCATGAAACACATGTGAAAATTATGCTAAGAAGAATTTCACTTTAGCTGATACTCCTTTTGAACTTTGGACTCTTTTCTCTCATAAAGAACTTGTCTTTAACTTGAACTCTCTCTTCTGCTTTATATATAATTCTACAAGTGATGAATCCCATCTGCAAAAAAAAATCAAGGAAAAAAAAAAGAAAAAAACAAAAAGACATCTTACGTGTATAATATTCCCTCTTAGGTTAAATCTCTTCGATGCGTGTGGGACCTGTTTATCGCTCAACCTATTTTATGCGGGTTGTTTCCTTCTAGGACTCTCTCAAGTTTTCTTTTTGCATTTATCTTATTCAAATCTTTATCCTTGCCACATGCACAAAGTTCAAAAAGACTCAAGACGCCAAATTAAAGAAGGAGAACACTTTAGGATAGAGTTCCCTCACGGGAGAAGAAGTTTTGTGCAGGCAGGCTTCTTTTTGGCCTTATCCTCGCAGACACATTTGTAACTCACACACACCCATGTGTGTGAAGTGTGCCTAGCTCCCTTGGTGCTAAATGGGTCGCAGTATTTGGCCATGAATTGTTGTTGTTTACGGGCCTTAGGCTCACAAACATGTAGGCCTAAACTAATGCCTTTTCTCTTGTCACCCATCTCCCCAAGCTTGTAGGCTTTCTTGCTAACCTTAGGCCCAAACTCATGATTAAGCTTGGCCCATATTTGGTGATAATCTAGCCTGGAAGTTAAACTAAAGAAGAACACCTTTTCCTTATTAGAATGGGACTCATGGGAGTCCTTGCAGGGGAGGGATTCCTTCTACCTATGGGAAAACTCTCAAATCCACATAAAAGTCATTGTGCACGCCTTGTGCATGTTATTGTATGCGCGTATGCTCATTCACGATCATCTTGCTGCATGCGTGTACGTGGAGTTTACTATTTGTTTTGTCGCATGCTTGCATATACTTATCCCATGAGATATTTGGCTTCCGCAGGATTCCCGCTTGCTATGTGAGGAATGTTTATTATTTATGACCATATTCTTCCCTCCCTTTTTCGAAAGGATTCATCCTCGAATTTTAATCATCAAAATTTATTAATTCCTGCAAAGATAAATAAAATAAAGAATGGTTAAAATATAGTGTCATATACCGAATTACACCCGAGCTTTTTTGCATATGGAAGCACTCCTTTATCTCAATTTTTTTTTAGGGCCAATCTTTTTCTCTTCTTTTTAATAAAGTCCTCAAAAGAATTCTTGATCTTAATTTGGTCTTCAAATACTTCTTTCTGGAACAGTAGTGTAAGGACATGATTCAAGCTGTTTAGATATAAAGAATATTGATTCTTTCCACCGTCATGGTTGACGTTCCTATCATACCATCATGGTCTACCAAGTAGTATATGACTTACTTGCATAGGCATAACATCACATAATAGCTCCTATGTATATTTACCAATGGATAATGGAAGCTTGACTTGCTTTGTGACTTTAATCTCTTTATTGTCATTCAACTAATGTAACTTATAGGATTAGGGTGTCTTCTGTGAATCAACTGTAACCTGTCCACAAGTAGTTTACTATTCATATTAGTGCAACTACCTCCATCAATAATCATACTACATACCTTGCCATTAATGAGGCATCTAGTGTCAAAGATGTTTTTTCTTTGATAATTGTCTTCTAGCTTGACCAGAATGTTCAAAGCTTGCTAAATAACAAAGACATCTCCCTATACTAGTGGAGCTATGTTTTCTTCATAGTCTTCTGATGGTGGCATGTCATCTTGGTCATTGTCACTGTCATTGTCACTTTCACTCACTATCTCACCATTATCATGCATCAACATGAGTTTTTAATTAAAGCACTATGATGCAATATGCCCAATCTCAAAATACCTAAAGCATTTAATAGTGTTATGCTTTTTATTAGAAGTAGGTGCTATAGAATTACCTTGCTAGTTGGTGGATAGTGGCTTGTCTTTTTTCTCTTCAATTTTCTTACTATCATCTCTTTTAGGCCATCTAGAACTAAATTGAGGGACAAAACTATTGGTTCCTCTAGAAGCCCCTGTAATCTTCAACTGACTATCAATTTTGGTGGCCACATACATCACATCTTCCAAGTCAACGCAGTGTTGTGACTCAAGGATGTTGGCAATATCCTTAGTTAAACTGCCTAATAATCGAGCCATGGTGGCTTCAAGATTCTCATAGTCCCCTGCTCGAATCAAAGTTAACTCCAGCTCTTTGTAATACTCTTCTACTGACTTGGATCCTTGAGTCAAGTGTTAAAGCTTCTGGTTCATGTCTATGTTAAAATAAGATGGTACAAACCTCTTTCTCATGATCGATCTTATCTCTCTCCATGTTGAAATAAGCTCATCCTTATTACATCTCTTAAGGGAAATTAACTGATCCCACCACACTAATGCATAATCTGTGAACTCAAGGGTTGCCAACTTGATCTTCTTCTCTTCACTGTAACTATGGCAGTTAAATATGCACTCTACCTTCTATTCCCACTCGAAATAGGCTTCAGCATCATTCTTTCTTTATAATGGTAATATATGCATCTTGATAAAACTAAGGTCTTCATCTTCTCTCTCTCTCTCTCTATGGTATTCTCTCCAATCACCTAGATCATCACCATATGATCTTGTCTCCTCCTGTATCAGTCGGCACCAGGGTGGGTTACAGTTTCCTATTCGGTCTAACCTGTCCATCCCGACGGTTATATCCCCAATTGCAAGAGTCAGTTGAGTAAACATATCCTCTATCCTCTACTGCACCATGTTGGGTCTACTATTCTCACTCGGTTGAGACATAGTGAGATGTCTGCAAGCAAAAATAGGATTAGTGAAAACAAATTCCCTTCCTCACCTTTCCCTCAGGTTTACCTCACATTCTCAACATTCAGTCTTCTTCCCTCGAGTTGAGTGTCTCGAATCAGATCCTCTTAAATCAAGACTTGCATATTAGTCTTAAAGACACTTGCAAAAAATCTTAAAGGAGATTTTATTTCTAGAAACTTACAAATAAAGCACACAAATGAAGAAGATATGATACTTTTATTATTAATATGGTAAGTAACTAGAATGTAATTTGCTACTTAGGTGAGTCATATAATAAAAACACAATTGAAGAAACGAAACTTAGAATGCAAAGAAATAAATCTGGACTTAGTGAGTAATAGATCCGATGATGGCTATGCTTTACGAATGATTTAAGTTTCTTTATGCAGATGCTTATGCAAAGTAATTATGCAATGCTAAAAATTAAATAGAGCAACGGTTTGTCCACACCTTTGTATGTGTGAGGTAATCTTCCTTGCTTTGTGCAGTGAATGAATCGAATTTGATGATTGATAATTGATTGAAGCTAAATCAAGTTGAATGCAATAACATAATGGAATACCAAATTGCCTTATGATGTGCAATCAGTTTTCTTCTGACTTTTTTGACTAATTTGATAACAATAATTCACTTGAATGAATGAATTGATAAATTCAAGTGAGATACAAACAGTGGATTAACATTTGAATGACAAAAGATGTTAATTATGTAAAAATAAAGAAATTTAAAGATTGTAGGATTTACTATAAGCCTAGGCTCTAACACCAAATGATGCGTAACCGATGACCAATATTGTGATAAAAAACTCCATGTATAACATCAGCATACAGAAATCTTAAATCCCTAAACAACCTTTCCTACTTGACCTACAACTAACTTGTGAAGGCAAATCAAGATAACTGGGAAATAAATGAGAATATAAAAGACAACACGACTTAACCAATAAGTCCATTCGATTCCTTGGCTCAACAAGATAGTCGAAGCAACCTCCCTTAATTGAACACTTACTATCACAATTAACATAAGATAAAAGTAAAAGAATTTGATAATTTTATTAATCTAAACTAAATTGTTTACAACCTTATTAAATCTAATTGAAATCAAACTCTGAATTTTTAATAAACCCCATTAAACTAATTATATCTCAATTTGCATTAAAATAATAATTAAAATAAATAAATCTAGCTAGGATAGATCTTGTCGTCTCATGGTCGAATCTTAGAATCTAAATTGACTTGAGGTATCTTGATGCATCTTGAATTGTTCTTCACTTAATTAATTAACTAAATTAAAGAATTTGTGTTGAAGAAGGATGAAGAAGAAGTTCATCTTTTGTTAATCTTCTGAGTTTTGATAGTTATGATTATAACCTAAGGATTGAAGCCTTGAATTGTTATTCACTTAATTAATTAACTAAATAAAAGAATTTGTGTTGAAGAAGGATGACGAAGAAGTTCATCTTTTGTTAATCTTCTAAGTTTTGATAGTTATGATTATAACCTAAGGATTGAAGCCTTTATATAGATTTTATTTTACATATTTAACTCGGAGTAGATACTATCTACTTTATTTAGACTTATTTATCTAGAAAACTC
>NW_019014692.1:2178303-2190632 GCF_000150535.2 Carica papaya | reverse complement strand
AAGGTCTCGAACTCTTTTATAATTATGAACGAATAATATAATCCCACACTTGCGCAGTAATTAAATTCTTAAAATTACATGTAAATTATAATTAAAATAATTAGTATATACTATACAATATGTATCACCCACTTTCGTACTCTATTAATAAATAAAATTAATAATAAAATATTTTTTTATAAAGCCCTATAACATGTTATTGTTGTGACAATAATGGTTCTTCTTATAAGTCAAATCTTTTCCATCTCAAACTAAACATTAATTGTAACTAAGCATGAATGAGAAATATTTCAAGTTCTTTCCATAATAATTATAAGTTACTTAGAAGTTATCTAAGTTTGAAGATTTTATAAAGAAGATTTTAAGATATATATCTTTTCTTGGATGCATCATAACTCAATTTGGCTTTATCATACATACTTCTTTAACTAAGAGAATTATGTTTAAAAATTAAGAATCTTCTTTGGTCAAACTTAGCAAGTATATTAATTAGATTCTTAATTTTTTATTTCAAGAAGGTGTTCTTATTTATTAAAATCTTCAATTTTTGAATCATTCAATTTTATTTTCTTTCTTTACCATACTGATTTCATTTAAGAGTGAGATCCTAATTTTTTAAGTGCAGTATCTTTTGCTCTTAACTTTTACTAATTCATTGTATAATCTTTAAATGCTTCTAATAACTCATCATAAGAAAAAGCAAGATTGGCGCGTACCTATTTTTCATCATCTTTGAAAACTGTAAGGCAATAGTTGGTTATCTCTTACTCACTCTTACTTTTAAAACTATTGTCCTTGTTATCAATTCATGTAGCTATCTTGCCCCCTTTTGTAGGTTTATTGGAGAACTTCTTTATTTGCATAAATTTAGCTTTTATCTTCCATGGTTTGTTCCATGTAAGCATATGACTGATTTCTTTTACTTGGTTCTCTTTTAGGTGTGAATCTTTTCCCCCATAAATTTTGTTTGAATCTTTTAAAGAGAAAAACAAGTTCCTCATCTTTTTTTCACTTTCTTCTTCATCTTTGTTGTTATCTATAGAAGATTTAAATGCCATCGTTTTCTTCTTGCTATGATAATCTTTTCCTCTTCTCTTCAAGGTCACTTCATGAGATATAACTGACTAAACAACTCATCTAAACTAAGTTTATTGATATCTTTAGCTTTTTGAATCATCATCAATTTAGCTTCCCATGACTTGGGTAAGCACAAAAAAATTTGTTTAATATCAACTTTTTATTAGCATAAGAATTACCAAAAAGATTTTAAAGTATTAATAATTTCAACAAAAAAAAAAAATGTAGAAACATATCATATGTAGTTTCATTATCATTCATCATAAACAACCACCCTATAATATAGACCAACATGTTAATCTGTTGATCTTTTCATGATTTACTTCTAATTTTATGTCATATTTTCTTAATAGATTCAACTATAGATATTATAATGAACTCATGTGCATCTAGCTTATAATACAAAGATTCATAGTTTTGTCATTTAGTTTCCACCTACCCTATTCACTTTCCTTCTTTATAATAACATCGTCTCCTATTTTTTTTCTAAAGAGGATATGTGAATCTTCTAGTATTATCTTTTAAACATCATAATCCGTAACATGTCTTCCAATAGTTATAATGATAATTACTAAACAAAAGATATTTATTTGTGAATTGAACTTCACCTAGAATGGTTACTATAATTATCTTTCTCTAAAAATCAAGTTAAAAGCAAGATTGGAAACCTAGACTTTAATATTAATTATTAGCCGGCAGGTCTATAGCAATACAATAAAAGATATAAATTAAGTTTTTAATTTTTTTTTAATTAAAAAATATTTTTATATTCTCCTCTTAATCAATAATAAAAGCAAGAATGTTAAAATTTAATTCAAAATAAAATTAATAAATAAATAAAATTGAGAAGGAAAAGTGAATAAAAACACAATTTTATCGAGGTTTCGCCATTAATCATGTGCTTATGCTCTCTCATCAAGTACACTACTTGAGTTTTTCTAGTATTTTTTTAAAAATTTTACATGAGTTAGTTGAATATGACGTATAACTCAAAAACTTACTCAAGAATTTTCTTCTGCCTCCTTTACAATAAAGACAAATTTTGTAAGAAGAGTATCCCTTCCAAAGAGTGGATAACACAAGTATGAGTACAATTTTAGATTTTTCAAGTTTTTACATGAGGAATATAAAATTTTTTCTTTAATTTTTACTGCAAATCTTTATTAGAGACCTAGAAAAATCATGTTATTTATGGACTTCAATAATAGTTAGTTGTTAATTGAGGATCGATTTTGGTGAATTAGAAGCAAATTGGATCGCAAAAAAATCAAATCTCAAATTAGCAAACTAGACCCTGAAAAATCAAATCTCAAATCATTTGTTGATAACAAATGCATGCTCCACATGTGAAGTTTGTGTATTACGCTAATTCGTGGCATGCGGCATATGTAAAGTCTTCGTGTCTTGTACTAATTTATTTGGAGCGATACATGGACTTTCTATTTGTTGCACTAATGTGTTACGCGTACAACATATCCACAACATATGCACATAGCCCATCACTTAGTATGTGTTAAGTTGATATATTATATGCAAATATCTGTTGTGAACATCAACTACCATGTGTCATGGTGATGTATTACTTGTAACATCCACCGATGCATCTCTCAATTCTTTATTGTTATTATTTTTTTTCATTTTGTAGTTCTTCAAATTAAAAAAAAATATATTTTTAAAAATGTTCTTTATGATAATACCGTAAAATCGGTTTAAAAATATTTAGGTAAAAAGTGTTTAAGGTTTATTGTTTAATAATTTTAAAACTCAATAAAAAAATTTTTGGTTCTTAAAATGAAATAATTCTTTTATGAACATTTTAACTTAAATATTTTCTCAACTAAGACTAAGAAAAAGCAGTATTTGAATTCGAAAAAGCCAAGACAATGATATTTAATTAAAAAACAATTAGAGTCATCTATTTTTGAGCTAAATTAAAATTTCTTAATATATAATTATTCATTTTCAAGCTTACCAATCTTGTTACTTTTTATTCCGGTTCGGGATTCTTTGCTCTTGTGGTCTCCATACTTCAAGTTTATTACAAAACTTTTTTTTATCTAATATGTTTTACCATTTATCATAATCATAATTAAGTATGCCAGTATTTTGTTTAATCCTCCATTTTTATTATTTTTTATTTTTCAATTTGCCTATTTTCAACGGATATAAAATTAAAGTATGATAATCATTACATTTCAATGTCAAATGGAAATAACATTTAAAATTATTGACTTTAACTTTTAAATTTTAAAATTTGGTACTTTACAATTATAAAATTTACTAGAAATGGTGCATTGTGAAATCTTCTACAAACTATAGTTATATAAAGTTATTGTGTAGGAATGCTTAAACTGGATAATGACGTTAATTAAGGCAAAAAAGCAAATGATTATAAGGTCTTTGTCATTAGGAAGATACAAAAAATTACTAAACATGCCACTTTGATGAGCAACTAGTGGAACAGATACTATTAGTGCAAAATAGTTATTAAGATTAGTGACTTTTTTCAGGCAATACCCAATTTCTACATTTCACTTCAACCATCTGTTAGTTAAATTATATCATTTCAGATGAGAACTTGATAATATAATATAAGATAATAAATAACCAAATATAAACAGCATTTATTTTAAATTAAAAACATTTTATAGTTTTGACAGAGAAATGAAATACATCCTAAATACTTGTTTAGATGTTTTAGTTTACCCGATTAGGAAAAAAATTATTTCGAAGAATAAAAATATAAAATTCAGCCTTTATTAGCCATTTACGCTTGCGGCCAGCAGGCGTCGTGATTTTCCTTCTGTCATTTAGCAGAGTCTTCTGTTTCCAAGTTCCGACAAGAGGGTCAATACTTCAAACTGCAGCTCCTTCAAATACTTGAGCTTTTTTGTTTTGGGCTTTTTTTTAAAAAAAATAAATAAAGATCCTCTGTTTAAAACGCTTCCCGTTTCTTTTTGGTAAGAAATTTTCATTGCTTTGTTTGATCAAAAAAGAAGATTAACATTGCTTTTTTCTTTGTTTGTAGGGCGTAGGAGTATATTATTTCTATTAATTTTAGGAAGAACCAAATAGGAAGCTGATACTGAACACAGGGTAATTCATTCAAGAGCTTTAATGGCGTTTCCTTGTGAAGACGATACCCATATCTCTTATAAACAAAAAACTCATTCACTTCCTAGCTGTAACTCTTAATGCATTAAATCCTTTTTGTATAAAGCTCTCATGAACAACCCCATACCTTTGCATTTTCTGCTGCAACCTCCCATGGCGTAGGAAGCAGGAAACCCGATTTGGGTTTGACGTTTCTTCTCTATTTGTAACAATGTCCAGGTGGGTTTTGCTACATTTGCTTTCCAGTGCATGCGGAGGGAAAAACTTCGGAGAAATTTCTTTTCTTTTCTCATTTATGCTAATAGTAGAGAGTAATTGGAGAATGTTTATGTGTTTTTTTATGGTGATAGACGAAGAAAAGTAGCAGATGTATCAAAATGGAGAGAGGGACAGAGGAGAAGCCCGCGAATTTCAGCACTAGATGCGTTTAAGGCCCAACAATCGAGGCGCGTGTGTGCTACGCCAAAGCCAAAGAGGCATCATCACTCTCGCTCTCAGCCTAAAGGACCAGCCTCCCGTACCAGAGCTAGGAAAAAGCGAAAGCTGAAGCCTCTTGAAGATGTGGAAGCTCAATCTCCCCAGGTGTATCTCTTGTTCTTCTGTTCTTTTAAACATTCTCAATCAAATTTATGGCTTGCTGGGGTTTTCTTTTTTAAAAAGACAAATAAATAAAGAGAAAAGGTCTTTTTCTTTGATAGATATTAAAAACTGAAAGACTGGTGTTTGTATAAATGGTTTCTCTCTCAATTTGGTCGGTCCAGGTTCTTGTATTATGGCATTGCTTGTATAAAATCCTTGTTCTTTTGCTTGGACTGACTCCCTTGCCACTATAGTAGAATATGTATAGATAGCGCCAAATCTGATCACTAGAATGTGTACTAGTGATGGTTATTCATCAGTTTCATGACCAAATTGGCCTTTTCCTTTGTCTGTAATAAAAATATATTCCAAGGGGCTGTTTGTGGAATAGAAGTATATGCCTCATGGAAATCATAATTTCAAATTACATGCAGGGTGGTGAAGAACCAAATCAGGAAGATCATCAGGGTAACAACAGTAAGGGTTTTGTTTCATTAATGGGTGACAATCTCTTATTATGAATTTCAGGAAGCTACTTTATACCTTTTGCACTTTCTTGTACCAGATCAACTATTTTCAGTGGACCAGGATATTCCTAAACATGAAGATGATGATGCTACCCGACTTGGTTGACCCCATTTTCTTTCTTCAATTTGACCACTGTGGACTAAAATATAACACTAGTAGTTAGAATGGTTAAATCTTTATCCATGACATTGTTTTTTCTCCAGCAGAGCAATCATTTACTACGCAATCTACCTCATGGATGCGAAGAAAGCGTGTACTTGAGCTTATCCTTGACATTCTACAGAGGTGAGCTTTATTTTAAAATATATTCAGACAAACAGTGTCTACACAGTTATCTATCAAAAATTGTTTAGCATTGTTATTGTGTTAAAGGCACAATGTTTCCATGTAGATTGATTCTCCTTCAATTTTCTCTTTTATATTCAGGAGAGACACATACGAGATATTTGCTGAACCAGTTGATCCTGACGAGGTTTGCTATTTGCTTGTTACTTCCAACATTTTATATCATGGGGCAGTCCTTCTTCCTTTTTCAAATTGTCATACTGATGGAGCTCTTGGCTTGATTAAGGTCGAGGACTACTATGAGATCATCAAAGAACCCATGGACTTTGGCACCATGAGAGCTAAACTTCATGAAGGAATGTATTCAAGTCTTGAACAATTTGAGGTTCGTTCGTTCGTAACGATTCTATATTTTCTATTAGGCAAATATTGTTTCTGTTCAGTGCATAAGCTACTAATTCAATATCATGCTCTATTAAGTCGGCATATTTCTTTCTTCATATATATCTCTTGCTTTTATTAAATATTTGATGAAACCTGATTTATGTAACAACTGACTATAGATTTGCACCTGTGGCAGTTGTTGCACTGCACGTAATTGCTTCTGGCTTTCCCAAGGGTGATGATCATGTACTGGTTAATGGTATTAGAGTCATCCATATCCAGGATTCCATACTAATTAGCATTCCAAACTTTAAAATATTAACTTGACATGTTTGACCATCCGCATATAATCTATTAAAGTAAATCATTATGATTTGATGATTTGGAGCCGAATCAAGTCAGTAAGTGTGATCGATACAAATTGCACATAAGTACTGATTGTTTTCTGACTCACTCTTTGTGGATTACCATGCAGCATGATGCATTTTTAATATCCAAAAATGCTATGCACTTTAATTCCTCATCTACCATTTACTTCAGGCAGGTATGACCATCAAATTTTAGTTACTTTTGGAATTTATGGCTTCACTGCAACGTAAATCAATTTCTTTTTCTTTCCCCTCAGCTGAATGAAACTTGTCATTTTGTAGGCGCGTGCCATACATGAACTTGCGAAAAAGGTTTTCCATGCTCTTAAAATGGATCCAGAAAACTTTGAATCTGAATTTTCAGAAACAAGGCGAAAAAATGGTAGGATGCGCCCTGGTGAAGCTCGAAGGTCATTAAATTACTCAACTCCAAAACTTCCTACAAATATGAGATTCAATAGCTTGGTGACTAATGAATCATCAAAAAGCATGCTATGTTCATCAAGTGGTTCGATAAATGTCAGGAGAGGTCCTAAAGGGAATCTTGAGTGCTCTGCTAGTGCAACGTATTTTAATACAAGAGATTATGAAATGCTTTCTGGTAAGGGCTGGCTTCTGATTCTACTTTCTAAGTTGAAAAGTTTTTAGATGGTTTTCGAGGATATCAAAATCATTTTACTTCTGGATGGCTTATTTCTTTCTGGTAAAGACTAGCTTCTGGTCCAAGTTTCTGAATTGAAAATTTTTTAGATGGTTTTGAAAGGTATTCATAGATTTGCTTCATGATGCTTTATTTCTTTAATGATCTTTCTAAAAACTAAATGATGTAGATCCTTGACCACATTTTTCATTTGAAAGTCATAGCTATCAATTGATTACTTAAACTGTTCTTGAACTGGATTGTATAACCTTCATGGCTCTGGTTGAATCTTTTCTTCTACCTTACAGTTATGATTAAGCTTCCTTGAATTTTTGGGAAACCCATTAGGGGGGGAGAGTGTTATTTGTTTCAAGTCTAGGTCTAGAACTTTGGCCGACTCATTTATATTAGCCATTTATATTAGCTTTTCTCTAACAGGTATGAAAGATGGTAGAAGAGCCAGTTCTTCTCGGGCAGATCGACGGTCAACCTATATACCTTGGACATCCTTCCTCAACAAGACTAAGTCAGCTACTTCAACAATTTGTGATGCCTCAAAATCACTAATACATGTATGCTCTCTTTTCTTCAATCCTTATTTCTTAAGTAAGCGTGCACGCCTCATTTTAGCATTTATTCCGGTTTATAGAGCCTATTTGGTCCAGTTGTGGCTTTTGCTGCAAGTGAGTAAAATTGTTGTGAAAATGATGTTCACTAAAAATAATTTTAATATGAAGTAACATAGAATTTGATGAAATTTTCTGGAGTTAATATCATCCATGTAACATGTGATATTATGTTCAATTTATCATATATTGTAAAATTGGTAGAGTTTTAAATGGTTTAAAAAATTGTATACCAAAAAGTAACTATTGCAAATAATTAATAATATTATAATTTTTAAATTTTCCTAATAATTTAAATTATTCTTAAAATATTTATTTTGATGTAGTTGGTTTTATCTATTTTTATGCAATTTAACGAAAGGTAAAACTATCTCCTTTTAAGAAAACTTCACATGTTCTCCTTAATGAAAGAAAAGAAGAAAAACTAGAGGTGCTCTCCTTTACGTACTTCATCATGGGAATAACTATTTTCTCTCGTAGATGCTGAGCAATAATTTAGGAAGAGTTAGAAATCAAATGTTATACAGGAAAGTTGGTCATGGGTCTGATGTATTTAGCACATAACGGAGTGCGTGTTGTTTTGCATTTTCCTGAGCTGAATTTCTTTTTTCTCCTTGTGTTATTAATCCAAAGAGTCTATTTTATTGTGCAGGTGAATTTGGAGGAGTTTCGTTATAAAGAAAGCTTAATGCTATTCGTTAAAGATTTAGGACCAACAGTCCAAATGATTGCAAAACGAAAATTATCACTCGCTTCCTTGCATTCTACAAATCCAGGTTCAAAGTGCGGGTTTGAGGCTGACAAGTGTGAAAATGCTATCACATTAGGCTGTGTCCAAAAGAAACACAAGAACCCAGATGTGGTGCAAGATTTGGGGAATGGGATTCATAACTTGGTGAGAAATGTTGGTTATGAAAGAAGGCAATGTGATTTGGAGACAAGAGAGAAAGAGTATAAATGTGTCAGCATTTGTTCAGGCGTAACGGTAGGTGGTAGCGATGAAAATGAAATTGGTGGTGTGGGTAATAATATTTACGAGAACAGAACGAGCGGTGGACTTGAGTTGGGTTTTGCATCGTTTTGTGGTGGGAGAGAATTGAAATTTTCAGGGAAGGAATCATGGAGAATGAAAATGGGAAAAGAAAAGATTGAGGAAATGGGAGAAGATGAAAACAGGGGATTCATTTTTGATCTGCCATATTTGAAGACAAGACTGGATGAGATTAATAAAAACTGTCAAGAGTTATCATTAGATAAGCACCACAGGGATGTGGCTCTTCACCTGTAAAACACTTCTTTAACGCTTATGCATATTACTTTTCACTTTTCTGTCTTTCATATGGAAAATTGCCTTATATATATATATATATGCAAATTTAAATTATTTTTTCAAAAAAAAAAAAAAAAAGGAAAAAGGGCATGCAGAGTTTTCATCATATGGTGTGTGCACTATTCAGTTAATTGCAGTTTTAGCAGTAACTGAGAATTGAACAGAACCGGACCACATATTTTAGGGTTAATTAACAATTAACTAAATGGAATTAATTATAAAATAATTAATTTTATTAAATGTTATGTATAAATAATAATTTAAATGCTATTAATATACATAAATATAAATTAACATTTATTAAATAGTAATAAAATTTTTAAAATAAATATTATCAGAATTTATATAATTCAAATTTAAATCATTTAAAAATTTCCATTAAAACCTCCCTTAGGTACATAATATATTATATTTAAATATTATATATATAAGATATAGTAAATTACATATAATCTATAAATATAGAACATTTAATATAATTAAATATATTTAAAATTCACGAACTAAAACTAAATGAAAACTGAAAATATCAATCAATTAAAAGAAGAAAAAAGTGGCCGGCCAGGACTATGTAGGTGAGTTGTCCAGACAACCAAAAAGGAAATTCTCTTAATCAATGCTCATGTGTGCATTTACAGTTAAAGATTTCGTCATTTGCTAAGTTTTATAAATAATTTGTATTTTAAACTTTTGTTCACATTGATTTATGATGATTAAGATACAATAAAGACAATAAATTTTAATTATTTTCTTTCTAATATTGAAGAAACTGTTTCATGAAAATGAAGTCAACAGATCGTGTCATAAAAATATTTCTAATATATGCTTTTATATATTTAATTATAGATAAATATTTATATTCAATATATCTTCTCAAATCTTATTTGAGGACGTACTTTCCAATACCATAAGATTCCCATTTTCTGATTTTGTGTGTATAAGTGTTATTGCATGTAGAATAACATGTCCCTAAACAATACAACTTTTGTAAAGTTGTATTCATAAATAATCACATGGCTATCAGCTAGAGAAGTTTAATTAATAATTCTGTTGGAATATATGCGTTGATTTTGAGGAAACAGCAAACACTTAATTTATTATACTAACATTTTCTTAAGTTAGTATTTGAAAGAATAATTGCAACAAAAGTTAAAGCAACATAATAAAGCCTAGAGAGATCTTGAATAAAGGCAAAAATGAAGAAAATGGAAAATGTGAGTGGAGATTATGTGGACGTACTTGAAAAGAAGAAAATAGGTGTAGCTCTCTCTAGCTATCATCGATTTGAGTTTATGAGATGATTTTCTATTTTGAATCAAGAAGTATTTCAACTATTTTTATTTTCTTTAATGGTACTTACAAAGGTTTTCTAAAGAAAATAATAAATACAAATTTAGAGAAAATTTTTTCAAGAATTTTTTTTTCTCTAAATGACACGATACCTGCTGAGGACAAACTAAGCCAGTGGAAGGCAAGAAGCGGGTTAGTACTGATGAACTTCTGAAAAATGAAAGGAAACGATTGCGAAGTAATAGTCCTCCAAGCTACTCTATCCCTATTCAAATCCCAAACAACGAGTCTGAATCCACCAAACAGAATTCTCGACCTAGCAAGAAACATATATGACCCAAATTTTCACTAGATGAATTTCTAGTATTTTGTATGGCTATTTAAGTCAAAGACTAAATTTTATGGTTAAAACTAAGTTTTAAATCAAACGAAGCGAAAACGATGAGATTCAGATAACCAGAATTCCTTAAGAAGAGTTTTTCTCTCACAAAGGAAAGTTAAGTTTTTAGAGCTGAGAACACTTCTCGAGACTAGAACGACTTTATAGAAGGTAAGAAAAATGCTTTGGAAAAGTGAGAAAATAATGGATGAAGAATCGGGAGAAAATCTCGAATGAGAGATAAAATCCCCTAAAGAGCTCTTTTTGACCCTTTTAGTTTAATTTATGTCCTAAGAACAAAATACTTGGAATTTGAGACTCAAATTCGGTTGAGCACTAGCCAATATATTGAGGAAAAACTATGTGGAAAAATAAAAATGTCAATAGAAGAAAAATCAGGAGAAATGAGGGCAAACCCGAGAGACATGCACATGAAGGACAACCTAAAACCATGTGATAGCTGCTTGCTTGAGGAACACGTGAAACATAAGTTTTCCCATAAAGATTAAGAATTGAGCAAGTTATAGAGTTTTGAAGTAAGGGTATGAGCTTGGGCCAAACTTTGAGTGCAGTTTGGACCTTTTGGGGCTTATGTGGACCTTAGATGGGCTAGTGTGGTCATTTTGAGCCAAAACTTTGTCAGTAAGTAGGTGAAAACACAATGAGAAAGTGAAGGTAAAATGGGATGAAACACATAAAAATCGAGGGAGTTATGGCTATTTGAAGTGAAGGCATGTGCATGGAGTGTAGTATTGGGCCATATGGGTTTAGGTGGGCTTAAGCCACTAAAAACATATCGAATGGAGCTCAAATTTGGTATGAAAGCTCCTGGACTAGATAGGACATGGGAAGAGTGTGGATAAGATTAGAATACTCTAGAATTACTTAAAGGGTAAGGAAAGAAAGAGATAAGGATAAAGATGAAGCTTGAGGAGGTTTAAGTGGCCAATCACATTTATCGCCTCTCCCATGCTTGTTAACTTACATGGACGCCCCTCCCCTATAAATAAGGGTGTGGGAAGAAGGGAAAAGCATTCTAGAGTTAAGAGAAAGCAAGGTTAGAGAGAGAAAGAAGAGAGAAAAAGAGAAGAGAAAAAAGAGAGAAAAAGGGAAGAAACCCAACAAAAGTGAGGGAAATTGAAGGAATTTAGGAATTTTTCCTTGAGGAAACTTTGCCTAAATTGTGAGAAGAAGAGAGAGGAAGAAGAAAGAGATGAGAAAACCAAAGAAAGAAGATGAAATGAGAGTGAAAGCTCACGACCAATCATGGGAAAGCTTGCAAGCATAAGATATTACTCAAAAACATCTCGAAACTTTGCTGTGTTTTTTAGAGAAAAGTTTAGAAATTAAATTGGGACTCTATTGGAGTTAAAGTAGCATGTTTTGCAAGTAGGACTTAAAAGAAATATATGGGAAGACTCTGCCTGAGTGAAAAGATAAAATTGAAGTATTTATAAGGGGATACTCTATCAGAGTGATTAGAGAAAATTGAGAAAAATATAGGGGGAGACTCTTATACAATACAGAGAGAGCTTAAGTTGATTGCATCGGACCTGAGGTAAATGGATACTGTGATCACAGAGCATACACAGTTTTCAAGTGTTTTCATCAATGTTTTATACGTATTTTCATATATAAAGTACTAGTATTTTATGAAAGTACTATTGTGTTTTGAATGTTATTTTACGCATATATTTTAGAAAGTGATTTTGATAAATGTGCATCACTC
>NW_019014692.1:2124247-2140143 GCF_000150535.2 Carica papaya | reverse complement strand
ACCAAGAAGGGGCTATGCACGCATGCGGGACAACTGCATGTACGGGAAGACAGTTCCCGTGTGCAGCATGGCATATACAGGGTGTGCTTCTAGTGCATGCCTAACAACCTTTTTTGAGTCCAATTTGGACTCTTACTTATACTCTTTTTCCAATCTGAATTCACCTACAGATTCCTACTCAAATTCAAGGAAAATTCAAAAATAAAAGAAACTAGCAGGTAGTAAGTTTAATCCAAAAAAGAGACTTCTTTTTCCTAATTCAACATATGAATTTTATGGCAAAATTTTCAAGAAGAATTAGTCATCAACTTGAAGTTTAAATGGAGATTAAAGGCACACAAAAAAATATAGAGATAAGGAGAAGATTTATCTAATATTATTTTATATTTTTATTAATATTTTAATGTTAAGCCTTATCCATAGGACTAATTAATTATTATTTTAGAATTAGGAAAAGGAATTGATTATTTTATTATATACGTATTTATTTTTTAATTAAATTAAATCTTATAGTTTGGATAAGAATCCTAAATCCTATTTCAAGTAAAAATAGAAAATAAAAAGTTTATATAAAGAATTAAGTACAAGCTTTGTAAAAACAACTTTGATAATTCTCTTGAGCTTTTCTTTGAACTAGCTTTGTAAAAACAACTTTGATAATTCTCTTGAGCTTTTCTTTGAACTAGCTTTGTGATAATTTTCTTCTTCAAGTTCTTCGATGTAAAGGAGCTTTTCGAAATCTTGTGAGCCATAGAGTTGGCATCGGCTTATCGGGTAAGTCCGTGGTGTCTTTCCTTTCTTCATTTTTGTTTCCTAGTTTTTATCTTCGCATTCCTTTTAAGGATTATAGATTCAATTGGAGAGAAGGGTTACTTAGGCGATTAAGTTTTGATATTGCATGTGTTTGGGTTGGGATTTCAGAAGTCAAAATGATCATTCCCATACTCTCCCGCGTTACTTCCTTTTCATTTTTATTTTCATGATTATCTTATTTTTGCATACCATATAGATGGGTGTGAAAATTCAAGTAAGGAGGGTTAATTAGGTGGTAAAGTCTTCTGATCATGCATGGTGTGAGGTTCTGGGAGTGTTACAATCCATCCAAGTCTTCTAATCATATGTTGTCAGTGCGCGTCCCATTAGTCAACTGGGCTGGTCAGTCGTCCTATCAGTCACGTTGCTGGCTGCACCCCTCCACCCTCTGCCACATGTTTGCCATGCATCCTACTATGTGGCAAACATGTAATTCCCCCTCCATGGCTATTTAAAGCCCTCCCCCTTCACTTTTCTTCTCTATTTCCATTCATTTCTCTTTTTATTCATTTACCCAAGAGGTTTAGATAGAGAAAAAGAGTTTAAAGAGAGAAATTTTAGAGAGAGTTTAGAGAGAGAAAGAAAGTTTAGAAAGAGCAAGAAAGTTTAGAGGGAGAAAAAGAGAGTTTAGAGAGAAAAAAAAAGTTTAAAGAGAACCCAAAGGCTTTCAGACTTCTCCTGAGAACTACTAGACACAAGGATTCTTCAAAAAACAAACAAATATAAAAAAGCTTAAAGGTTTCAGTAAGGGATTTCTTGAGTATTTTATCATATATTTTTAAGTAAGTTTCTAGATAATTAATTTATAATTTTGAAATGTCTTGATGCATGAATTTAAAATGTGATTTATTGGCTATCTAATTTGAATGAGAATATGTGTTGATAGAATTATGAAAAACATTAAATGTGTGATTGATTCAACGTATAATGATTTGAAATATGTGTGGATTTAGCCCTTTGCCTTACCTTTGGTAATGGTGGAGAGAGTCATTCTATCGAGTCTTAACTCGAGAAGATGACTTGATAGCCAAGTACGGGTAAAATGGGCCTTATGTCTGGTATGTTATTGGACCCCACCAGGTCTTAAGTTGGTGATTATTGTGAATTGAAATAAGCAAAGAAAGAGGAAAGAATGCAAAATCTGATTGACCGTTATCTTTGAGGGGTTTATGCTTTTATATATGAATTTGTATCTGAATATACTGGTGAACCACTCCTTGTGAATGGTACTGGCATTTCTTTTGACGAGAGTGGATTCGTGATTTGATCTATAGGGGTCATAGTAGTTAAGTATGGCTATGGTCATTAGTTTATATATGAAATATCTAATATGAAAATGAATATGTTTGCCCATTCACAATGGTAGTTTGGAGATCTTGTTTTCCCTTAGTTAATATAAGTTAGAATCGCTTTGCACAAATATCTATAAGAGACAAATAAAACTGAACAGTCTTATAACATGGCTAGAATAGTTGCTTGATATTCCATGCTTGAGTAGTTTCTCGTGATATGTTCTTTCCTATTCCATCATATTTTTGTCATGCTTTTAGTTGGTTCAACTAGTTTCTACAGCTGTGTCTTGACTATTTTATATTCTGCTATGTCTTTACATTCTATTATGATATCAATGTTCTAAATTAATTTTAAAAGAAAAGTAAAAGTTCTCATATAATATTTCAAATGAACCCAATCCGCAGGTAAGTAATGTGTTTTTGTAATAATTATACTTTAAAGTTTAATAACATTTGGGAATCTTAATAGTGTAGTCTAAATATTATTTCTCTTATTAAGTTATTTGTAACTCATTCCAATCCATGTCCCCCCTTAAATGATGGAAGTGATGATTTGCTCACTGAGTTGCCCATTGAAATATGTTTGAAACATTCTTGAATCTTTAGGAGGATTATGAGTACTTTAACGATCTGCACTTTGATGAAACAAACTTGTAATGAAAGAAGTGGCTCTCTATAAACTTTTATATATATTTATTTTGGCAACCATCTTCTTGACGTCAGTTGTAAAGTTTAAAATGTGAATATTTTTGTAAGGGGTATTAGTTTTCTATTGGATATATAGTTGATTATTTGCGCTCGTACTTAATCTGTTATCAAACTCCCTTTTACCCCATTAGGTATCTAATATGTCATAGTTGGTCTTAGAGCATGATTCTAAGAAAAATTCCTTACACTGAGGTCTAAAGTTTAGAGAAACGTTAGGGAATTCTTAGCATTAGAAATAATCATTTTCAACCTAAAGTCTCAAAACTGTCTCTAAAACATTTGTTTGTCTTTTGTAGGCTTAATGATTCGAAGAAGACCTTCTGTAGAATAACCCGAGGCCTAGAATGTTTTAATTCAGGTTGAGTTTATAAAACTATTTCAAGCTATTCACGGTGTAACAACTGCTGTAGGTCACAATCGAGCCCATAATAATCAGTCAGCTCCTGTAAATGATCATCACCCTATTGACCGAACTATCTTCTAGAACATCTCAGAATTTAAGAGACTAAACCCTCCTCACTTTGGTGGTGGACCTGACCCCATGGCCACAGAAGCACGGATCATGTAAATTAAGAAACTTTTCTCTGTCCTGGAACTTACCAAAGAATAAAAGGTTTTCCTTGGCAGATTTTATGTTCACTGGAGAGGTTGAATATTGGTGGAAGCTTAAGAAGGATGCTTTGCCAATTTTGACTACTTGGGACCATTTCATGGATGTCTTTCTCAAGAACATTTTCCTAGTCTATGTTTAGAGAAGAAGGAAGAGGAATTCCAAGACTTGTGTCAAAGAAGCATGACTGTCAGCTAGTACGCTGCCAGGTTTGTCTAATTGTCTCAATTTTTCCCTGAGATTATAGCCACTGAAAATCGGGAGGCTTAAAATTTCTTGAAGGGTTAAAGAGCTAATATCTTTGACCAAGTTGCTATATTGAAGCCCAACAACTATGCAGAGGTTTTGGAGCATGCCCAATTGGCCGAGGAATTCATTATAGCCTGATATCGACGTATTAATCATGTCCGAGCACAACAACAATAGAATGTGTACAATTTTTGTATGTTTAAGTATCTGCATGGAAAGGATTTTTCAAAAATTTTAAAATTTGCTTGTCTTTTCCTAACCACTGTGATGCATAAACACATGTATCTTGACCCGTTAGTACAAACAATCCCCATCATTTGTATCTTTTCAGATGTTTCTCCTACAGAGCTACTAGGTCTGCCTCCCCAGTGGGAGATTGAGTTCTCCATTGACCTAGCCTCAGGTGTAGCCTATTTATAAAATCGTCTATGGAATAGGCCAAACATAACTTCTAGAGTTAGAACGTTAGCTCTCAGCTTTTAGGAAGAAAAAGTTCATCAGACTAAGTTATTATCCTTGGGGTGCCCTGATTTTATTTGTGAAGAAGGATGGGATCCTCAAGCTATGTATTGACTATCGGAAACTCAACCAAGTGACCATCAAAAGTAAGTACCCCTTGCTCTATATTAACAATCTATTTGACCAATTACAAGGTGCGTCAGTCTTTTCTAAGATTGATCTAAGGTCGGACTATCACTAGTTGAGGGTTAAGGTAGAAAATATTCCCAAAATGGTGTTCTACTATAGCTATGACTAATTTGAATTCAGGGTCATGCCCTTCAAGTTAACCAATGCCCCCACTGCATTCATGGACCTTATGAATTGAGTTTTCAAACTTGCACTGGATCAGTACGTCATCATTTTTAGTGATGACATCCTAACGCATTCCAAGAGCCCTCCAGAATATGTCACTCACCTAAATCAAGTATTAGAGACTCTCTAATGACACTGATTCTATGCCAAGTTAAGTAAATGTTCCTTTTGGTTGGACTGAATTTCTTTCCTTAGTCATATGATTTCTAGTGATGGAGTTTCTGTTAATCCTTCAAAGGTAGAGGCTTTAATCAATTCGAGTCAACCGACCAATGTTATAGAAGTTTGCAACTTTTTGGGACTGATGAGTTATTACTAACGCTTCATTGAAGGGTTCTCTCGCATTACTGCTCTCTTAATTCATCTCAGTAGAAACAGTGTCATGTTTGATTGGGATAAAAGATGTGAAGATAATTTTGTCAAACTTAAGCATCGACTCACCATTGTCCCGGTGTTGATCCTTCTTAACAATAACGGTCAATTTTAAGCTTTCTGTGATGCCTTTCATGTTGGTTTGGGATGTGTACTCATGCAACATTGTCAGGTAGTAGCATATGGTTCCAGACAACTGAAGCCACATGAACATAACTACCCCACTAATGACCTTGAACTTGCAGCCATTATCTTTACCTTGAAGATATGGTGCCACTATTTGTATGGTCCGCCTTTTAGAATTTACACCAATAAAAAAAGTTTGATGTATTTCTTTTCTTAGAGAGAGTTGAATTTGAGATAGAGGCATTAGATGGACCTCTTAAATGACTATGACTGCAAGATCTTATACCACCAAAGTAAGGGTAATGTAGTCCTTGATGCCCTTAGTTGAAAGGACTCAACAATGTTGGCCCAGTTGATGGTTTCTAGCTAGAGGATGCTCAAGACAATTCAAGGTCTTCGATTAAATAATTATGGCGAAGGTGAATACTGTAACACCTCGCAAACCTTTGCACATAATTTTTAATTGAGAACCCCTATTTATTCGGGCCCTAAGGCCACTTGAACTCTTTAAATTATTTCGTAGTTTTTAATATCGTATTTCATAAATTAAATTCGTTATTTTAATTTATTTAAATTTATTCTGAAAATTTATATTTTTATTATTTTTTTAATATTTTTGTTATTTTTATTTAAAAATAAATTTGAAGGAGAAAAGAAAGAGAAAGAGCTGAAATCTCGCAGAAAACCACCCACGGTAAAGGGCCCACCGACACAGGCATAGCACGCCATGTTTGCGTGCGTGGGCGCGGCAAGCACAAGATGTGCACACTGTGCGCTCGACCTGTTTGCACGGGGTGCGAGGCTGGTCTGCGCACACGTCCCATCGTACACTAACAGGCACAGTCTGTTTGCATCCCATTGCGCGCAGACTTGTGTAGCACCGTGTACCCTGGGCATGCACCGTCCGCGTAGTAGGGAGCCATGCTGCTGCCTCGGGTAGTGCACGCTGCCTCTTGGGCATCTGTGCTGCCTTTGGTGGTGTGTGCCATCGGTTGGGCATGTGCCACCATTGTCTTGGGTAGTGTGCTGCTGTTGTTTGGGAGGCGTGCCTCTATTTTTTGTACTGCCGTCTGTCACATCATATTACTCCTTTCGCATTACTTTCTCTCTCCTCACTAGATTTTGCCATGCAGTGCAAATCTAACGGTCCCCATTTTTTTATAAATAAGGACCCCTCCCTTCTCATTTCCTCATCACTTCCATTTTATTCTTCTATCCTCTAAGAGCTTAGAGAAAGAAGGAGAAGAAAAGAAGAAGAAAGGTGTAGGAAAACTTCGAGGTTTCGGTAAAAAATTTAGTATTTACTTTTAAACATCTTAAGGAGTATTTCTAGAGCCAAAATTATGAAGCTTGAAATAATAATTTGTATGATTAAGTTAAATAAAGTAAATTTTACTTGATAAAGCATGTTCTATGATCGTATATGCACTTGATGATTTGCATGTAATTTTAAATAATAAAATTTTGTGATCAATTACTGAAATATGAAAAAGCGATTGAGTATGAAATGGTATGAAAAATATGTATATGTATTGACATATATAATACATCAAGTGTTTCGTTAGGGTTTTTATCTCTGAGGGGTTTCTATTTTCTCCCTCCCCCATCTGCTCTGGAAAGATGTGAGAGGACTTCTCCCTTGGATGACAATGTACCCTCTTACGAGACTAGGGACACAAATTATCTATCAGGGGTCACCTTTAGTTAAGTATTATCGTGGCTATAGACTATCTGATAGGACCACTACGGTTAGCAGGACTGTGGTCATAGATCTTTCATTGTTTGGCAAAGCATAAATGTGTTGTTGGATAATTGTTGTTATATCTATGATCTGGTCATTATACATGGGTAGTCAAAAATTCATATTTGCCCTCAGTAGATAGAACTCGGAACAATTTCACGAAGCATGACATGAAAATCTGAGCATATCATGATTTATTTGATTTTCTCTATTATCAACATGATTGATTTGATTGTTATGACTACGACATGATGGATCTGACATTTTTATAAATAAATAAATTATTTTCATAAATTAAGAAATGACCTTGACATGACCCCTGATGGTATGTGTTAATGACATAATTATTTATTTTTAAAATCTTATGATATTATTTAAATTATATTTTCCTTACTGAGTATATAGAACTCACCCATTTCCATAACACCTAGATGAGTAACATAGTGAGGAACTGATTGCTAACCTACCCCTTAAAGTCAATGAGGATCCTCTGGATCCACAAACCTTGAGTGCATGACTTGACCTGCACTCTGATGAGTCCATTCACATAGTTACAGAAGTGGCTCTTTTTGTATTTTGATATTTTGTATTTTGTTACAACTTTTTTCCTCAGTTATATATGTGTAATTAGAACTCATATATTTTGGTAACAGATTTGTAATAATTTACTCTGCTGCATACAATTATCTATCATGCACTCGTAATCTATTTCTGTATCTGGCACTCTTATGCCTTAATTAGTATTTAGAATGTCATACATGCCTTGTCGAAATTCAGATCTAACCCATTCTCTTCATGAGAATTTGGAAAGCCTAAGTAATGGATCCTAAAATTTTAAAACATGTAAACAAGTTTACATCCGAAGAATTCTGTGACTTCAGAATAACCAATGATGTACTGTACAACTTTAAGATTGAGTATGGGTACCTAGTAACTCAAGCTCAGATTAGATGTTCTGAAGGAAACCCATGTATCCAAGTTGTCTATCCATCCTAGAAGTACCAATATGTACCAAGATTTGAGACACCGTTTTTGGTGCCCTAGTATGTAGAAATATTTTTATTAAATTTGTCTCCTGAGGTCTCACGTACCAAAGGATAAAGGTAGAGTATTGGAGACCCAATAGCCTTTTGTAAGGTTTCTCCGTCCTAGAATGGAAATGGAAGCATGTCACTATGGAGTTCATCATAGGTTTGCCAAGGACGACTTTATATTCTAATGCTATTTGGATCATTGTGGATAAACTGACCAAATACGCATATTTCCTTTCAGCCAAGACTACTAGCTCAACCAATAAGCTAACCTGGTTGTATGTTGAGGAGATTGTCTAACTCCATGGTGTCCTAGCTTCTGTGGTTTTAGATAGGGATCTTCATTTCAGTTCTCATTTTTCAAAAAGTTTCCAAGAAGCTTTTGGCTCCAACCTATACTTCAGAACTGCTTACCATCCACAAATCGATGGATAGTCTGAACAAACCATTTAGACGCTAAAGGACATGCTAGTTTCCTATGTACTAGATTTTGGTGGCAGTTAGGATTAACATCTCCCTCTTACTGAGTTTGCATACAACAACAACTATCATTCTAGTATTGGTATAGCTCCATATGAAGCTCTCTATGGTAGGCCCTGCCAATGCCTAACCTGTTAGAATGAAATTGGGAATAAGTGTCTCCCATGAATGGATCATGTCTTGGAGATTATTGACAAGGTTGTCGTCATCTGTAAGAACCTCATTATTTCTTAGAATCATCAGAAGAGTTATACTGACAACAGAAGGTGAGCTTTAAAATTTGTTGTCAGTGACCATGTTTTCTTCAAGGTCTTTCCATTCAAGGAAAAAATGCAGTTTGGAAAGAGAGGAAAGTTAAGTCCTCATTTTGTTGGGCCTTTTAAGATTTTGATGCGTGTAGGTTCCTTAGCATACCGCCTTACCTTGCCCTTAGAATTTTCCGACTTACATGATGTTTTCCATGTCTCCATGTTCAGAAGGTATCACCATGATCCTTCTCACATCATCCCGCATAAAAAAACTTTAGTCTGTTCAGAGATGGCCTATACAAAGAACCCTACCAAGATTATTGATCGGATCGAGAAGGTTATGCGAAACATGAGGATTCCGATGAACAAGATGTTATCGCAGCATCACACTACGGACGAAGCTACATGGGAATTGAAAAATAAAATGCAGGAAAAGTATCCCGAGTTGCTTTAAATTTTTTTTAAAAAAAAACTTAGTGGACCAAATTTTTGTAAGGTGGGGATAATGTAACACCCCGAAACCTTTATATTCAAATGTGGTGTTTTAAACTCCATGTTTTTAGGCAATATGACTTTTGACAATTAATTTTAATATATATCAAAATTTAAAATTTATTTCGCTTGAACGCATATTTAATTTTTAGTTATTTGTTTTAATTATCTACGTTATTTAATTTATTTAATTTTATTGGATTTTAATTAATTTTTTTGCTAAAAATTATTTAAAACTTTAAGAAAAATAAAAAAAATCGAATCAAATGGAAAAACAGCATGGGAAAAACCTCGTAAACCACCAAAACGGCCCGCGAGCCTACACACTCACGAACCTGTGAGCCTGTAAATTTGTATGCACAGACGTGGTGGATCGTGCATAGGCCTTCGCGCATGTTACGTCGTACGTGCTTACGTGCACAACACGTCGCGCACAGCCCATGGTGTCACATCGCGCGTGTACCTGTGCACAGCACTACCAGTCAATGCGCTATCAGTGCACGTCCCATCAGCCACCTGTGGTAGTCAGTCGACCTGTTTGTCACATCACTGACTACACCCTTCCGCCCTATGCCACGTTTCTACCATGCATGCGGCATGTGGCAAACACATGTTTCCCCCTCCATGGCTATTTTCCCCATTCCCATTCATTTATTCTCTCCTTCACTTACCTAAGAGAGTTTAGAGAGAAAAAGTTTAGAGAGAGTTTAAAGAGTGAAAGAAAGAGAGAGAAAAATAGTTTAGAGAGATAAAGAAGAAAGAGACCCCAAAGGCTTTCAAACTTTGATCGAGAACTACTAGACAAAAGGATTCTTCCTTCTCTTATCGAAAAACAAATAGATCTCGAAAAGCTTAAAGGTTTTGGTGCAAGATTTCTTGAGAATTTTCTCATACATTTCTGAGTGAGTTTCTAGATAATTAATTTGTGATTTTGAATTATCTTGATGCATGAATTTGAAATGTGATTTATTAGCTACGTAATATGAATGAGAATATGTGTTGATAGTGTTATGAAAAAAAAATGCGTGATTGATTCAACATATGATAATTTAAAATATATTCGAGTTTGGCCCTCTGTCTTACCTTTGGTAATGGTGGAGAGGTCATTCTATCGAGTCTCAGCTCGAGAAGATGACCTGACGGTGAAGTCTAGGTAAAATTGGCCTTATGACCATTATGTTATTGGACCCCTACCAGGTCCTAAGTTTGTGGTTATTGTGAATTGAAATCAGTAAAGAAAGAGGAAAGAATGAAAAAATTGTTTGACTGTTATCTTTAAGAAGTTTCTACTTCTGTATCTGAATCAGTATCTAAATATGTTGGTGAACTACTCCCTGTGAATGGTACTGGTGTTCTCTCTTACGAAAGTGGATTCAAGATCTAATTTATAGGGGCCACACTGGTGAAGTACGACTGGGTTATTAGTCTTATCTGATATGTAGGGGTCACATCGGCAAAGAACGGCTGTGATCATTAATCTTATATGATATGTAGGGACCACAATGTTGAAGTATTGTTGTGGTTATTAATTTATGTCTGAAATATCTAATATACAAATGTATATGTTTCCCATTCACAGTGATAGTTTGGGGATCTCTTTTGCCCTCAATTGATAGAAGTTAGAATGCCTTTGTGCAAAGATCTGTAAAAGATATGAATAAAACTGAACATTCTTATAACATAGTTAGAATAGTTGCTTGATATTCCATGCTTAAGTAGTTTCTCGTGATATGTTCTTTCCTATTTCATTATGACCTTGGCATGCTTTTAGTTGGTTTAACTAGTTTCTATTATATTGCTCGGTTGTGTTTTAACTATTATAAATTTTGCTCTGTCTTCACATTTTTTTATGATATCAATGTTCTAAATTAGTTTGTTTTTAAAAGTAAAAGTTTTCGTAATATCTCAAATATGCCCGATTCGCAATAAGTCAAAAGGTAGGTCACGTGTTTATGTAATACTGTTGTACTTTAAAGTTTAATAACCTTTGAAAACTTTAGTAGTGTAGTTTAAATACTATTTTCATTATTGAGTTATTTGGAACTCACCCCAATCCATGTCCCCCCTCAGATGAAGTGATGATTTGTTCACTGAATTCCCATTTAAACTTGTTTGGATCCATTCTCTTATCTTCAGGAGTTTTACGAGTGCTTTATTTATCTATCCGTACTTAGATGAAACAAACTTTTAATGAAATAAGTGGCTCTCTATAAACTTTTGTATATATGTATTTTGGCAACTATCTTCTTGGCCTCAGTTATAAAATTTGAAACTCAAATTTTGTGGTAAAGGATATTATTTTTCTGCTACACATATATCTGTTTATTTGCACTTATATCTTTTCTGTTATCAGTCTCCCTTTTACCCCATCAGGTATCTGGGATGTCACAGTATGATATCTAAAAACTCTTATATCTCTTTGACGAATGGAAGGAATTAATGCAAGAGGCATTGAGAGAATAGGCAACTTAGTCATGTGATGATATGATGGACAATCTTCCTAGTCAAGAAGAGATCCATACTCCTGCTGAAGTCGAGCATCCTATTACAGAAGATATACAAGAAGGAAAAGATGTCGACCACAAAGACGAGCCGTGTTTAGTTGTTAATTATTTTGTTTCTAGTGATTATATCTTATATGATCCAGGAGGAAGTATGATTTCAGTCATGGACCACATCAACGATGAAGTCAACAAGCTGAGAAAGTATAGTGAGTTTTCTATTATTATCATTAATCTTTTCCCATATGATGAAGTCAAGATTCGAGGACAAATCTTTTTAAGAAAAAGGGGATGATGTGATCCTAAATAGTTCAAATTTAGTTCCAAACATGCAATCCCGCATCAAGAAGGAACTCCTTGGAGATATGGACACCTACAGAATAATTAACTGCGAGTCTGCTACAGCACGAGCTCACACCCATACAACATAATAGACGTGCACACACAAGTGTAGACCCTCGCAAAGACAACGCACTCAGGAAAAAGGAAAATCCTTTTCCCACAAGAAGTCCCACAAGTCCACCCCAAACAGGCAAGCAATTCCAACATCCTTTTGTTTACTAAATAGGATTAGCTCAAATGAGAAGTAAATCCTAGTTTCCTAAATGGGAATGCTCTGAACAAAAAAGTAACTTCATCCCTAACTACTTTCCTAAATGGGATTATTCAAGGGAATGTTCAAGTTTGTTCAAAGGAGGCTTAAGGACCAAGTGGAGATTCATGGGCTTGAAGAATCACTAAGAGGCACATGTATTAGCCCAACCCGAGAGAAGACCAAGCCTTGCTTTAATAAGAGTCAAAGCTCCATGACCAAAGGGCCTATGACCCAAGTATGCATCGGCCTTGTAAGGCCTTTGCACACATGCATATTTTTGCACATGTGTGGGGAGAGCAACTTACACCTATGGCCAACTTGCACGTATAAAAGGAGCATGGGCGCACGAGAGGATCTTCATTGCATACAAGTAAGCATGCGTTTGTTTGGAGCACCATGCTATCCATGTCATAGCTGCATGCATGGGAGGGAAGCATGCGGACAATAAGCCAAGTTTGAAAAGGAGTCCTTTAAACACTCCAAACTCGCGACATCTAGAAGGGAAATTTAGAGAAGACTCTTTATGCATAAAGGATCCATAGAAGAAGAGTTCCTAAGCCACATGTATAAAGAAAGTGGAATTCGAGAATGACTCATCAATCTTATCCTTTTTCATGTGTTCCATATGCTGAAAATTCAAGAAGACTTCAACTCAAATGTGGAATCCAAGTTGATAAAATCACATGGAGATTTGGATAAGGAGAGAGGATTATTTTATGATTTTATTAGATTATTTTAATTAAGATAGGATAAGATTTAATCATTGTTTAAGAGTTTTAGTAGAAATAATCTTTAAGAATTCAATAAAAATTATGTAATCAGATTTCCATTTGCATTAGAAATTAAAGGTCTATATAAGGACCTTGGAGCTTAGAATGTAAATCACAATTTAGAAAATTAATAAAGTTCAAGGTTTTTTGTTAAAAAATTGGCCTTACTAATTTTGTGAGATTTCTTCAAGTTCTGCAAGTTAGGGACCTTTAAAAGTCTTATTGAGCTAGGGAATCAAATATCAACCTATCGGCTAAGCTGTGGTGTCCTTCCTTTTCCTTTTTATTTTTCTAATTACTTTGTTTTTGTATACCATATAGATGGGTGTAAAAATCCAAGTAGGGAGGGTTAATTAGACAATCAAGTCTTTTGATAATTCGTAGTGTGTGGTTTTGGGAGTGTTATGATCCTTCCAAATCCCTCTCGCATCAGAAAACATTTAGTCCGGAATGTTTATCATTTTTAGAGGTTAGAAATAAATAAAAATCTACTTAGTTTATGTTGGATAGGACCAAAAAGTTTTAGAGAAGAATTTTAAGGTTGGGGGAGGTGAATTCAAAATATAAGAGAGAGCTCCTTGATGCCTATAGGATACTTTGACAATGATGATTAGGAAAGCATAAGAAGGTTGGCAAAATTAAATCTTTTTCATTATCTCATATTGAAGGTTTCATGTAATCATATGCTACTGATAATGATATTTGAGGAAGTTTGTGATTTTGATACTTTATTTTTAAAGTGGTCAATGAGTGATGACCTTTAATTTAATGCTATGGAAAAAAAAATGGAGAGAGAAAAATGTGATAAATATTGAGGGAACATAAAGAGGATGAATTTATTTATTTGCATTGAATTTTCCATTGATCTACGAAGAAGATGGTCCATTTGGACCTTTATTTTAAAAGGATATATAATGATGTTCTAATTGTAAAAATCAAGGATGAGGGGTGTTCCACCACAATACAATAGGTTATTATAACCCCTATATGAATATACAACTGGAACTTATAGTAGTTGAAGAAAATGTGAGAAATTATAAGTTTCAAGTGATGATGAGCTACTTAACAGAGCTACGACCAACAAATGATGTCGTAAGAACTTTATAGTTGATATTGGGAGTGTTAAGGAGAAGATAAAGTTATATAATCATTAATCATTCTAATTAATTTGATACTTTCTTAGTATCTATCAATTTTTTTGGTTAATCTTTTTGCATATAGTTCAAGCTGTCTTAACAATGATATTTTCTAAAATTGCTCTAGAATTTACATTTAGTATTTTGGGGGTATTTTTGATTTCATAAACATTCTTTGAATCTTAAGGATGTCCAAGCCCTAATTTGCACTCAAGGTAGGATGTGAAACTCATGTTTTGAAATCAAGGAAAATGTGAAGCCTTGTAAACATGATAGAGACAAGTTGTAAAAGTATATAATATCTACATGAACAATAAATTTCCTTCAAATAATCTATTACTCTTTTGAGAAAAATTGGTATATATTCTAAAATCAAAATTTTCTTGATTTATAGTTATTAAAGATTTAATTGGAACCTACAATCAATTTAATAACAATTTTTATTTTATTTAAACAAAGTAAATTTATTATCTAGTAATAATTTATTTCCCATCTTTAATGCATGATACTCTAATCCTATATTAAAAAAATGTAATTGTTGAGTTTCGTGTAATGACTCAAGTCACATACTAGCAATAACTTGAGTATGAGCTTTAGTATGGTTCATTATATATGCTCCCATTACCTAAGGAATAGGAGACAACATACAAGCAAAAGCTCAAAAAATCAAAAGAGAGTCATCATGTAAATAAAAATTTGGAACATCATTATGAGATTATACAATTTGATTCCTAGTGAGAAACCCAATAACAAATCTAATTAAAAGGTTCAAAAGTTGAGTACAATTTCAAGAACATGCTAAATACACCACTGAATTATTTGAAAATTACAGTTGGCTTTATGCCTATGATGTGATCCTAGACAATTCAAAATTAGTTCCAAAGATGCGATCCTACACCAAGGAGGAACTCAATGAAAATTTGGACTCTTGTGAAATGACTACCCGCAAGTTCACCATAACAGGTGGTCGTACGCACATGGCATAATAAATGTGCAAACGCAAGGATTCTCAAAGGTCCTGTCCTAAATAGAAAAGTAATTTAATCCCTGACTACTTTTCTAATTAGGATTATTCCAAGGGATGTGTCAAGTTTTCCCAATGAAGCTTAAGGCCCAAATTAGCTTAATGGGTTTGAAGAATAACATGGGAACCAAGTATTGGCCTAATCCAAGAAGAGAATAACCTAGGGCCCAAGAAAAGTCAAGACTCACGACTTAAGTGAGCCACGACCCAAGAAGGTCCAGCCCGAAGGCAAAAGGCCAACCCATGTTGTGCCTTAGGAAGACTCTTACTCACGTGTGTACAAGGCTCCCTGCATGCATGGTGCGTGCACACATGTGTGCCCCAGCTTGCATGTGTGTTGGGCCCACATCAGGGCCACGCCCAGCAAGGGCACACGCGTGTGGCCCAAGCCCACACCTTGCAGCAGCCCCGCACGACCCATAAGCTCGTCCGTGTAAAACGGGCCCAAATTGTGCAGCCCACTAGGCTTAGCGCGCAACCCGCGGCCCAACTCTCAAACCTACCTTGCATGACCCAAGCAGGCCGGTCGGCCCAACCTACAGAGATTGCCCGAAGCGACCCTCCCCACTTTTAATTAATTAATGTTTTTTATTTATTTTATTATTTTTAAGGATTTTGGGACCTACTTTTAATTTTCCATGTGTTTTGCATAGAAATCACATTGGATAAGTCTTATCTTATTTTAATTATCATTTTAATGTAAATTCTATCCCTAGGATTATTTAATTAATTATCTTATATTTATATATGATAGAATAAATATTTTATTATGTAATTATCATTTGAATTAGATAGAATTTTTTCTAACATATTATTTTGTTAATTTCTTTAAGAGATTATAATAATCTAGATTACCCGGGAAAGGATATAAATATGCATTTGTCCATAAGTTGAA